>CM063113.1:25026196-25040811 GCA_031841125.1 Acanthococcus lagerstroemiae | reverse complement strand
ATTCTCAAGAAGTTGAAGAATTTCCCCAATAAAATAAAATTCGAAAATAATATGAAAAACACTACAGGTACTCTTGCTGGTAATTTGGCAAAAGATGACACCAAATACCAACACGAGAAAGAAACTGAAAATCGGCCGGCCCCCACCTCGCCCATAGGATGATAATCGCAAACAAGTTCTGCACCAAAACTGACTAAAAAAGATCGTTGGTACTCTTTGCAGCCATTTAGCAAGGCTGGTACGATATACCAGAACGAGTACAAAAACTCGAAAAAGGAAGACCCTGATTAGGCCAACAAAACACTAAGCAACGCATGCTATCCAAAAACAGCCAGAATGGACATTTTTAAAAAGTGCTTACTGCTGGAAACATCCACTTGGGACAGGCCATCGGCTGCACTTTCACTAGCAGCCAGATGCGTCCGCTTGGGGGATCGAGATCCCCAAAGGATGACCAGAAATAATTGCCCCTGTAAAGTTGTCCACCCGTGACTGCCCCCTCGTAGCTGTTGCTATTCTCAAGAAGTTGAAGAATTTCCCCAATAAAATAAAATTCGAAAATAATATGAAAAACACTACAGGTACTCTTGCTGGTAATTTGGCAAAATATGACACCAAATACCAACACGAGAAAGAAACTGAAAATCGGCCGGCCCCCACCTCGCCCATAGGATGATAATCGCAAACAAGTTCTGCACCAAAACTGACTAAAAAAGATCGTTGGTACTCTTTGCAGCCATTTAGCAAGGCTGGTACGATATACCAGAACGAGTACAAAAACTCGAAAAAGGAAGACCCTGATTAGGCCAACAAAACACTAAGCAACGCATGCTATCCGAAAACAGCCAGAATGGACATTTTTAAAAAGTGCTTACTGCTGGAAACATCCACTTGGGACAGGCCATCGGCTGCACTTTCACTAGCAGCCAGATGCGTCCGCTTGGGGGATCGAGATCCCCAAAAGATGACCAGAAATAATTGCCCCTGTAAAGTTGTCCACCCGTGACTGCCCCCTCGTAGCTGTTGCTATTCTCAAGAAGTTGAAGAATTTCCCCAAAAAAATAAAATTCGAAAATAATATGAAAAACACTACAGGTACTCTTGCTGGTAATTTGGCAAAAGATGACACCAAATACCAACACGAGAAAGAAACTGAAAATCGGCCGGCCCCCACCTCGCCCATAGGATAGTCGCAACAAGTTCTGCACCAAAACTGACTAAAAAAGATCGTTGGTACTCTTTGCAGCCATTTAGCAAGGCTGGTACGATATACCAGAACGAGTACAAAAACTCGAAAAAGGAAGACCCTGATTAGGCCAACAAAACACTAAGCAACGCATGCTATCCAAAAACAGCCAGAATGGACATTTTTAAAAAGTGCTTACTGCTGGAAACATCCACTTGGGACAGGCCATCGGCTGCACTTTCACTAGCAGCCAGATGCGTCCGCTTGGGGGATCGAGATCCCCAAAGGATGACCAGAAATAATTGCCCCTGTAAAGTTGTCCACCCGTGACTGCCCCCTCGTAGCTGTTGCTATTCTCAAGAAGTTGAAGAATTTCCCCAATAAAATAAAATTCGAAAATAATATGAAAAACACTACAGGTACTCTTGCTGGTAATTTGGCAAAATATGACACCAAATACCAACACGAGAAAGAAACTGAAAATCGGCCGGCCCCCACCTCGCCCATAGGATGATAATCGCAAACAAGTTCTGCACCAAAACTGACTAAAAAAGATCGTTGGTACTCTTTGCAGCCATTTAGCAAGGCTGGTACGATATACCAGAACGAGTACAAAAACTCGAAAAAGGAAGACCCTGATTAGGCCAACAAAACACTAAGCAACGCATGCTATCCAAAAACAGCCAGAATGGACATTTTTAAAAAGTGCTTACTGCTGGAAACATCCACTTGGGACAGGCCATCGGCTGCACTTTCACTAGCAGCCAGATGCGTCCGCTTGGGGGATCGAGATCCCCAAAGGATGACCAGAAATAATTGCCCCTGTAAAGTTGTCCACCCGTGACTGCCCCCTCGTAGCTGTTGCTATTCTCAAGAAGTTGAAGAATTTCCCCAAAAAAATAAAATTCGAAAATAATATGAAAAACACTACAGGTACTCTTGCTGGTAATTTGGCAAAAGATGACACCAAATACCAACACGAGAAAGAAACTGAAAATCGGCCGGCCCCCACCTCGCCCATAGGATAGTCGCAACAAGTTCTGCACCAAAACTGACTAAAAAAGATCGTTGGTACTCTTTGCAGCCATTTAGCAAGGCTGGTACGATAGACCAGAACGAGTACAAAAACTCGAAAAAGGAAGACCCTGATTAGGCCAACAAAACACTAAGCAACGCATGCTATCCAAAAACAGCCAGAATGGACATTTTTAAAAAGTGCTTACTGCTGGAAACATCCACTTGGGACAGGCCATCGGCTGCACTTTCACTAGCAGCCAGATGCGTCCGCTTGGGGGATCGAGATCCCCAAAGGATGACCAGAAATAATTGCCCCTGTAAAGTTGTCCACCCGTGACTGCCCCCTCGTAGCTGTTGCTATTCTCAAGAAGTTGAAGAATTTCCCCAAAAAATAAAATTCGAAAAAAATATGAAAAACACTACAGGTACTCTTGCTGGTAATTTGGCAAAAGATGACACCAAATACCAACACGAGAAAGAAACTGAAAATCGGCCGGCCCCCACCTCGCCCATAGGATAGTCGCAACAAGTTCTGCACCAAAACTGACTAAAAAAGATCGTTGGTACTCTTTGCAGCCATTTAGCAAGGCTGGTACGATATACCAGAACGAGTACAAAAACTCGAAAAAGGAAGACCCTGATTAGGCCAACAAAACACTAAGCAACGCATGCTATCCAAAAACAGCCAGAATGGACATTTTTAAAAAGTGCTTACTGCTGGAAACATCCACTTGGGACAGGCCATCGGCTGCACTTTCACTAGCAGCCAGATGCGTCCGCTTGGGGGATCGAGATCCCCAAAGGATGACCAGAAATAATTGCCCCTGTAAAGTTGTCCACCCGTGACTGCCCCCTCGTAGCTGTTGCTATTCTCAAGAAGTTGAAGAATTTCCCCAATAAAATAAAATTCGAAAATAATATGAAAAACACTACAGGTACTCTTGCTGGTAATTTGGCAAAATATGACACCAAATACCAACACGAGAAAAAAACTGAAAATCGGCCGGCCCCCACCTCGCCCATAGGATGATAATCGCAAACAAGTTCTGCACCAAAACTGACTAAAAAAGATCGTTGGTACTCTTTGCAGCCATTTAGCAAGGCTGGTACGATATACCAGAACGAGTACAAAAACTCGAAAAAGGAAGACCCTGATTAGGCCAACAAAACACTAAGCAACGCATGCTATCCAAAAACAGCCAGAATGGACATTTTTAAAAAGTGCTTACTGCTGGAAACATCCACTTGGGACAGGCCATCGGCTGCACTTTCACTAGCAGCCAGATGCGTCCGCTTGGGGGATCGAGATCCCCAAAGGATGACCAGAAATAATTGCCCCTGTAAAGTTGTCCACCCGTGACTGCCCCCTCGTAGCTGTTGCTATTCTCAAGAAGTTGAAGAATTTCCCCAAAAAAATAAAATTCAAAAATAATATGAAAAACACTACAGGTACTCTTGCTGGTAATTTGGCAAAAGATGACACCAAATACCAACACGAGAAAGAAACTGAAAATCGGCCGGCCCCCACCTCGCCCATAGGATAGTCGCAACAAGTTCTGCACCAAAACTGACTAAAAAAGATCGTTGGTACTCTTTGCAGCCATTTAGCAAGGCTGGTACGATATACCAGAACGAGTACAAAAACTCAAAAAAGGAAGACCCTGATTAGGCCAACAAAACACTAAGCAACGCATGCTATCCAAAAACAGCCAGAATGGACATTTTTAAAAAGTGCTTACTGCTGGAAACATCCACTTGGGACAGGCCATCGGCTGCACTTTCACTAGCAGCCAGATGCGTCCGCTTGGGGGATCGAGATCCCCAAAGGATGACCAGAAATAATTGCCCCTGTAAAGTTGTCCACCCGTGACTGCCCCCTCGTAGCTGTTGCTATTCTCAAGAAGTTGAAGAATTTCCCCAATAAAATAAAATTCGAAAATAATATGAAAAACACTACAGGTACTCTTGCTGGTAATTTGGCAAAATATGACACCAAATACCAACACGAGAAAGAAACTGAAAATCGGCCGGCCCCCACCTCGCCCATAGGATGATAATCGCAAACAAGTTCTGCACCAAAACTGACTAAAAAAGATCGTTGGTACTCTTTGCAGCCATTTAGCAAGGCTGGTACGATATACCAGAACGAGTACAAAAACTCGAAAAAGGAAGACCCTGATTAGGCCAACAAAACACTAAGCAACGCATGCTATCCAAAAACAGCCAGAATGGACATTTTTAAAAAGTGCTTACTGCTGGAAACATCCACTTGGGACAGGCCATCGGCTGCACTTTCACTAGCAGCCAGATGCGTCCGCTTGGGGGATCGAGATCCCCAAAAGATGACCAGAAATAATTGCCCCTGTAAAGTTGTCCACCCGTGACTGCCCCCTCGTAGCTGTTGCTATTCTCAAGAAGTTGAAGAATTTCCCCAAAAAAATAAAATTCGAAAATAATATGAAAAACACTACAGGTACTCTTGCTGGTAATTTGGCAAAATATGACACCAAATACCAACACGAGAAAGAAACTGAAAATCGGCCGGCCCCCACCTCGCCCATAGGATGATAATCGCAAACAAGTTCTGCACCAAAACTGACTAAAAAAGATCGTTGGTACTCTTTGCAGCCATTTAGCAAGGCTGGTACGATATACCAGAACGAGTACAAAAACTCGAAAAAGGAAGACCCTGATTAGGCCAACAAAACACTAAGCAACGCATGCTATCCAAAAACAGCCAGAATGGACATTTTTAAAAAGTGCTTACTGCTGGAAACATCCACTTGGGACAGGCCATCGGCTGCACTTTCACTAGCAGCCAGATGCGTCCGCTTGGGGGATCGAGATCCCCAAAAGATGACCAGAAATAATTGCCCCTGTAAAGTTGTCCACCCGTGACTGCCCCCTCGTAGCTGTTGCTATTCTCAAGAAGTTGAAGAATTTCCCCAAAAAAATAAAATTCGAAAATAATATGAAAAACTCCAAAATGACGACCCTTATTAGGCCAACATAACACTAAGCAACACATGCTTTCCAGAAACAGCCAGAATGGACATTTTTCAAGAGTGCTTATTGCTGAAATTATCCACACATCCTCGTACCTGTTACTACTCTCATGAAGTTGATACATTTCCCAAAAACCAGAATTCGAAAATAATATGATAAGCATACCCTTGTGGGTATTTAGGGTCATTAGGGACAATGGCCATAAATACTCGTACCTACCTCGAAAATAATAATATTATGATAATTAGTACCTGGTTGGTATTCAGCAGGAAAACTAAATACCAACCCGAGAATAAAACTAAAATCCTACATTAACAATGAGTCATAATATGCACATTACATTCAAGAACTTTCTTCGAATATTAAATTTATCCAGCTCTGCAAAACTTTAAATGGGTTATAATTTTTCCAAATGTTCAATCAAAATAGAGAAGGATTACAGGACTGAGTCGCACCTGACCAAAATTTTTTTACCGCTCCTATGTTTTAAAAATAAAATAAAATAACTTGCGTTTATTATTATTATCTTCATTAACATTTTCGAAAAAATTTTCGCCTTCGAAAACTGCCGCTGGAAGCCACGGTCTGGTTATTGGGTCTATTGGTCTAGGGAAATACGACACTGAATAAAAATACTGTAGAACTCATCCAGTTTCTATGTATGGATTGTGCGAGTATAACTCAGGTACTTTCAGTTTCAAATTTTCCGTTCCAAAAAACAAATTGCACCACTTTCTTCACGAACTTCCACTTTTTCTGCGAACCTCAGCGTTGACAGCCCATTCCTGAAAGTACACAAGCTCATTAGAAATTCACTAAGATAGAAGGGAATATGTTTCAATTATTGAACAACAATGTAGACTATTATTTTTCTTTTTGGTTCCTTTGGTTCTTCAATTATTTTTTTGTTTCTCCTTCTCGTTCTTTCCTTCTTTTTTTATCAAATTGAGAAAAGTGCGTTAAGGTTTAAGACTATTAGCGGAAGGTTATGTAAGAGTGCGCAGTGATGATTTCTCGAAAAGTATGATATTAGCAACACTGGTAAAGCACTAATTGTATGCGTCTAGTGTATAAACCACGGTGGAAAGCCAAAAATTCCGGATAAATAAAGTGTTTTTTATTTTTATTTTTGCGATAGTTCGGATTTCACTCCAATTAGTGTAATTTTTAATTGTCATGGAAATAGTGATGTGAAGAAAAATACGAAAAGTAGCCGGTTTGTTTTATACTCATTGAATTCTATATGAAATACACTTTTGAATCGTTATTTACCGAGCTAGGAGTAGAACTACAAACCGGTGTCAGGAAAATGTAAGAGTGCGCATTCATATTATTACGGTAGATCGAAGGTATCATACGTTCTTTACGTTTTTGCAGACCAAGGAAGACCAACAGAGAATTGAGATTCGATCAGAAGTTACCAGATGGGACTACAAGAAGGATTGATGACGGCGAGAGAATTCGAGTTGTCGCGGTTTCCATTGGAGTTCCAGAAAGTACGCTTCGAAAACATTTAGGTACACAAAGCATGTAGTGGGTCTCCTTCGCCATGTAAATATATCTGCGATTATTGGCAATAGGCTAAATCACAACGATTTCTTCTCGTGTTTTACTTGTTTTTTTTTTTTTGTTTTTTTAGTGCGCATTCTTATACAATACTGAATGTAAGAGTGCGGTGCGCATTTGACTTTTTTCATTAATGCTTTAATATATCTTTTATTTATAATCCTTTGAGACATTCAATGGTGGCAAGTTGTAGCCAAAGGATGTGAGTATCGTACCATGTAATTTTCAGCCTTCCTGCTTAGTTAGGTTTCAAGATATGGCATTACCTTCCCCTAACATTTAAATGTGGAACCAGGTGGTACAATAGGCACTATTAAGTGAAAATTGAGCAAAACGAGTCGGTCCTTGTCAGAATGTTGAGATTATTGGTATTATCACAAATCACTCTCATTAACTTGAAGCTTGACTATTTTAATCTGGAACTTAATACCCACTCCGTGTAAAGAAATTTCTATAAAAAGAAATCACGGAACAAACTAACAAAGAAGTCATGAACTATTTGCTCATTGCAAGAAGAATTTTTTGTTGGAATAGCACAGGGGTGAAACAGACTGAAAAATAAAAACGGACAGCTTCTGGTTTCATAACCTTCACTTTTCTAATTAAAAGACAAATTCTTAAGTAAGATTGAAATTGAAAAAGACATATGATAATAACAAAATGATGGGGAATTGATAATTCCATCATGGGAGAACTAATGAAAAGTCTCAATCAAGCCTGGAAGAGTCTTACTGTTGTCTATGAGTTTTCCGTGAGTCTTTAATGTGTTAGAGTGCTAAGCATGTTAAAGAGAGTTAATTAGTTGTCAACATGTTTGGAAAGTTCATAAATTCTTACTCGTGTCTGAAAAAATTTTAAGAGGTCTAAATATGACTGGAAAAATCCTAAAAAGATCTTCAAGATTCTTATACGTGGAGAAGTCTGGAGGGATATTCAATTTTTAATCAAGCCTGGAGAAATCTGAAACACTCTTCGAATCTTCCCATACTTTCTGCGGACACGTAAATTTTTTAGTGTTGTACCAAAATGCAACTTTCCATTATGGTTCATCATCTTCATTAGAAAAACCTTTCTTTTTAGTTTTACCTTTATGAGTATTATAACAACTTATTAAGCTGTCATCGACATATCCCACTACTGTAACAGTCCTAAAATGTCATTGACTTCGCTGACGGTATTTAGTTCTGCAGTGGGCTCAGTAATGTTAACTGTGGCACCGACTTTTTTTAAGACTGTTTTTTTATATGCAGAATGTTTAACAGAAATATACTGCAACTCAAATTTTAGAGCTAACTATCCAAACTCTAGTTAAAAAACTGCTCACAATAACACCCAATTTTTTCTCTCGAGGAAAACACTAGAGTAACTCGTAAGACTAGCTAAGACTTCAATATTCAGTAAGAATCGCTTGAACATGTCAGGTTAATTTTAAATGTTTCAGTTTTTTTAAAACTTATTTAATACACGCCAAGCCTGTTCAAAACGCACTTACGTCTTTTAAACTCTTTCAGACTTGATTATTATCCTTCATGATGGTTTTTCCAAATCGTATGAGCGTCTGTAAAACTAACTCTCCCGAATTTGTTTACGACTTTACAATGCGCCTATTCCAGTTCCACTGGCTGTTCAAGACCGAATCAAAATCTACAAAAATGAGGCATAAAATTCTCTCTAACGCTGCTCTAAAGACTGTTTAATGATTCGTTAAGACTGTTTAAGAGAGCATAACACTTTCAAAGTTGCTCCAGGCTCTTTACAACTCTTCCGGATTTGATTATGACTCTTTAAATTTGACCAAAACTTATTGAGACCCCTTCCGACTCTTTCAGTATTTTCAAGTCCCGTTTAAAAGGTTCAGACTGTAGGAGATTTATGTATAAGACCTATCTAAATTTGAATGAAACTCTATATGACTCTTCAAGATTTGTTTAAAACTTTGAGTATTTTTTTCGCACCAATCTAGGAATTTGTAATACCTTGAAACTCTGAAAGACTAGCAGGCTAGTTTGAGACTAAGTTCGACAGCTATTCTCTGAGAGTTACATTGGAAATTAATAAACGAATATAAGAACAAACCGAATTTGATTTACGAACAGCTTCATCTTATCTTCCGATTTGCACTGGAAAACTTTTCAGGAACATGAAAACAGCAGAGGCAATCACGGAAAACTCGTTTCTCAGCATTTCTGTCACCTGTGTCAAACGTAACTTTAGTATACAATTTATATTTAAAGCTAAATTAAGAGGAACTTTGAATTAAAGGAAAAACAAACAGATGTGACAAAACACTTCTGAATGGTTGTTTCTTAACTGCACCAAATCAGTTGCAGCATGATCGACTCAAAATCGGATTTACGCTCGCTACCTGCATTAGCACCTCCTCCCCTCCAAACTTCACACCCAACAGAAAAGGACCTTATAATTATCCTACAATAATTTATCGTATCCCAAGATAGAAATTATGTTCTGGTGGAGTTTCTTGGACCCAGCATGAAAGCAACACCAGGCCGTATCAACGACTCCGAGTTTAGTCTACCTTTTCTTACAGACCCTCCCCCTGATCAATTGTATGCCGTTTTTTACATACGTTATTCAAGAACCAGATCACACTCGGAAGCTACTAGGCCCTTTCTCCCACCAATACCCAATAGCGATACATCTATATTTAATAAATATCCTAGCAAATTACGAGAAATTTTTACTAACCACAACGGAACTTTCAGCAATTGGAGCACATGCATCTACAATCTTTGGTTCTGCCGTTGGTTAGTGTACCCTTGTTGTGTGGTGAGACGTATGGCGATGCACGCATGCCAAAGCGGCCCCTATTACACAGCACTCCGAGCACCGGAAACTACCCTTTCGGGCACCGCATCAGTGCCGAGGGAAACGCTATGGGGCCGGCCCCGAGCCCCCATTTCTCCGTGCCGGAACGGTGCGCGCGTCCTGCCAAGGCCACCATGGGGTTCCCTACTGACCGATGTCCGCGCTCCCTTAGCGCTCTTTTGGAATTCAGGTCCTCCACGGCCGGACGCGCTGCCTCTTCATCGCTCCTTCGCTCACCCATCACGTGAGACTTTGTCTGCTCCAGCCCTTGCACTACAGGTGTGCTCCGCCGAATGGGATCCGCCGTTGCAGCAGCAGCAACAACTACACCTTATCCATCAGCACCCTACCTACATCTTCTACCGCATGATGGCCGAAACGAAAGCCGACACCTGGTTCCAACAGCTTCGACTCCTCATCATCTCCGAGACCAGGGTATCCGGCGCAAGACTGTCGATCACGTCGTCTCCGGGATCGATCGGTACCGCACCGCGCCTCTCCTGCTCCTAGGCGTCGCACTCGAATGGCGTGTGCCATGGCGTATCTTCCATTCCTCTTCTGCAGTGCGTGCACTCGGCGCTCGGTGCTACCCCGATCCGGTGCAGGTACGTGCCGAAACACCCGCAACCGCTCAACACCTGGGTCAGGTGGAAGTTCAGACTCCCGTGCTTCCTACCCGTCCACAGGTCGTGCTCACGAATCAGCCCTCGGGTCCATTCGCCTTTGGAAGAACGGGCGAGCCTGTCCTTTCATTTCTGAAGCGGGGTCAGCTGAGTGCCACGCTTCGCCCGGCGTGCCCCCTTTCGTGAAAACACGCAAGGCAAAAGGAATAAGGCTTCGAAGAAAAATGCGAGACGCGACAGTCATAATGAAACTATCGTGGCAACCAAAGTTAAACTCAGCAACTGGAAAACATATCTGAAAACGTTTTTCTTAGAATGACAGGTTACCTACTCCACCAGCTGGAGATAATGGACCACTTTCTTTCAAGTAGGAAGGAAACATCGACTATGTCCGTTTCCTACATGAAAGGCAAACACCAGCAATCACTTCTAAGGTCAGCCAAAGGAGGATCTCCTGCAGTATTCCGCGTTTGCCGAAACCATCCAGAAACGTACTCAAAGGAATATCGGGAACGATTCCTACACAGAAAATTCTGAACCTAGAGCTTCCACAGAAGTGATGGCTACTGATTGTCTCCCATCAGGAGGCCTCAATTAGCCTCAAAATGAAACTAATCACCGAATTGAAATGATTTTCAGAAGTGAGTCAGAAACCAGATAGATTACAAACATACTCGCGGGCGATTTAAAAATGCAGTTACGAACTGTCGCACATATCCTGGTGCCGACTGTACCTCTGCCCATAAACTGGAAAATAGGCGAGGCAAAAGGGAAATAGCTCCCGGAGGACGACAAGGAGAATGAAGGAATCTGAAGTAAGTATGACTCTATGAACTTTCCCAAATAGGGGGAAGAATTCAGCGGCCGAGAGAGAAAAAAACCATTGCAGTACTAGAAGACAGATAACATATGGAATTATCGTAGAGTCCGATGAAGCTAAACTCAGCTACTAGAAAACATAACTGGAACCTTTTTCCAGAATGACAAGTTACCTACTCCAACGGAGACTGGAGATGATGGACCGGATATTCTCAGGAAAGAAATATAGACCATGCCCGATTCCTACATGAAATACAATCACCAGCAGCCTCTACTGAGGTCAGCGAAAGAGAGATCGACTCCCTGAGCGCTCGCCTGGAATTCAGGTACCCCACAGCCGGCCGGATACGCTGCGCCTTTTCACTCTCAGCTTCAGCCATTTCCTACGGGCGAGCTCTCAACCACTCTGCCTCCATCTTCTTTCGCATGATGGCCGAAACGAAGACCGACACCTGGTTCCATCCGCTTCGGCTCCTCAGCATGGCGGTTTGTCCAGACGTTTTTTCTTGTTTTTATGATTTGAATCAGTAAGAGAATCTCGAAAAAATAGAAGACTTCCCGGCTGGAAAAATTTGATCCTCCGTTCCCACCACAACAATCATCCTTTGCCCGGATTTAGTCCTTATACCTTACATTTTGATCAAGTTACCGAAAACAGTGCGACTGGATCGAACTATTGGTGTAATGGATTAGACTCCCTTAATCTCAAGAAATCCAGAGAATTGGACCATCGCCTATACATTTTTAAAGGGAGTGATCTCATCACTCAAACGGGACAAGTTCTCAACTCTGTTGCTGGGTATCAATCATTTCTATTCTGAGTCCCAAAAGCCTCTATCACTTCTTAGTCAAAATCCCTTCTTCTAGGGTTACTGTCCACAACTGGCTACGGTAGCAAAGACTGGCGAATATAAAATCTACTCCGGAGGTTCAGAACTACGTGGATTTTCTATACACCAATTTCTTTGCACCAACTATAGAAAAATTTGCCTGATATTCACGGATATCAGAGCCGGACCGCAATTATAGTGATTATTTGCACAAACACTTCTATAAGGTGCTCATGTAAATAGTCACGATAACTGTTCACACAGCTGAAATAAAACATTAGACAGTCGCCATTTTATGAATATTCATAACCTATGCAATTATCAATAAATATCTACTTACTAGTAGGATAACTACGGAGAAATATGAAATCACAGTCTTCAAGCAGGTGATGCAAGAAACTTAAACGTGAACATTCACTGAACACCTTCCAACACGTTCAACAGAAATTGTAAATCACATTCGTCACGTAATTCAAACATAAACGGGAACTTTCACTAAAACAAGATCTTCACATTTTCGAACAAATTTCACTAGTCGTAACGCATCGTGCCTCAGTTTTTCTGAACATTAAATCGCTGTTGAATATTATAGAATTTGTAACAAACTCACCGACCGGAGCGCTTGAGGTGCCCTACGCGAAATGGACAAAAACGATGCGGAAAGGGCCTAACTTACGATCAAAGGCGAACGCGAAACCGGCACAATCGCGAACAGGCGAACAAAATTCGATTTAAAAAGTTTTTAAGGCAGACACCCAGGAAACGCGAGCGATCGCACTTCTTTAACAAAAAGGAAAACACGTGAGATTGAAAGACCTACATAATTCCCATTTCCATGAAAAGTCATTTCAAAAAGGTATTTTAAATTATACCACCCTTCTAAGTAACATGCACACATGATTCCGGGGCAGGTAAGTTACAACCAGAACATGACTCCCCGAAAGATCGTAAAGATGAAGAGTAACCGCTCCTACATGCTGAAGCAGCCGAAGTGTGCACTTTCTACATTGCACCGTTGTGTTGCTACGCAGTCATTTCCTGCCCACGCCCCAACCAACGTAATTTTTGTGAATGAAATAAAATTTTGATCTCGAAATATTGATAACTTTACGTTCTTTCGATGTGAGACATATCGAATTTGAAGAGGTACTTCCAATTCCACGTTTTCCTGCCCATGAGAAAAATTAAGATAAGTTTTCCCGCCAATGTCACCAACAGCAGCATTTTTCGAATTCTTGATGCCTGAAAATACACAAATTGATTGAAAATATGTACGACTAAATTAGATTAGGTATACTATACATACTCGTATATAATAAATTCTATAGTCGTTTGGCGCTGTAGTCAGTCTTGTAAACTATCTCTTGTGTCAGGAGTGGGGGCAAAGAACATTTACGAACATTATCGGATACCCGGGGCGCAGAAATGCAATAACAGCTTTTTTTTTTAGCTATGAGGAACAATTTTCAGTAACTTATAAGTCTAGCTAAGATTTCAATATTCAGTGAGAATCCCTTAGACTTGTCAGATCTATAAGCTTTTTTTAAAAATGTCTATAATACTCGCCCAATCTGGTCAAAACGCACTTACGACTGTTAATAATTCTTCCACACTTAATTATTATCCTGCAGAGCACGATGAAGACTTTTTAGAACTCTTGATGCCTTTTCAAACTCGAACTCTGTACAACTTCGTAACGCTTCTACATTGGATTAGGACTTCACAATGCTCCTGTTCCAGATCCACTGGCTACGTTCAAGATCGAATCAAGACCAACAAAAATAAGGCATTAAATTCTCTCGAATGCTCCTCTACACTGTTAAAGATTCGCTTGACTCTTTGAGACAGTATAACTCTTTCAAATTCGCTACAGACACTTTAGAACTCTTCGTGATTTTTGTTATGACCCTTTAAGATTTGAACAAAACTTATTGGGATGTTTTACGAATTTTTTTATATGTTCAAGTTTCGTTTAGAAGGTTAAGAATCTCGGAGATTTGTGTAAGACCCTTCTAAATTTGAATCAATCTCAATATGACTCGTCCAGACTTGTTTACAGCTTGAGAGTAATTTTTTCACACCAGTTGTGGAATTTGGGAAGCCTTGAAATTCTGTAAGACTAGCAGGCTTGTTTAGACTATGTCGGCTGCTATTTTCTGAGAATTACATTGGAAATTAATAAAGAAACATAAGAACAAACCGAATCTGATTTACGAACAACAGCATCTTGTCTTCCAAATTGCATTGGGAAACTTTTCAGGAACACGAACACAACAGCATTAATCACGTGGAATTCGTTCCTCAGCATTTCTATCACCTGTACCAAACGTAACTTTTTAGTATACGATTTATATTTAAAGCTAAAATTAGGGGAATTTTTGAATTTAAGCAAAAACAAACAGATGTCACAAAAAAAAACTACTTCTGAATGGTTGTTTCTTGACTTCACCAGATCAGCTGGAGCATGATCGGTTCAAAATCGGATTTACCCTCGCTACATGGACTACCACCCCCTTCCCTCCAAACTTTATACACTACAGAAAAGGACCTTATAATTATCCTACAATAAATCATCGTATCCCGAGATAGAAATTATGTTCTGGTGGAGCCCCTTGAATCCAATGCCACGCCGCATCAACGACTCCGAGTCTGGTCGTTTCTTACACGCGCTGTTCAAGAACCTAAATCACACTCGGAAGATGCTAGGCCCTTCCTCCCACCAATACCCAATAGCGATACATC
>CM063113.1:24996696-25025696 GCA_031841125.1 Acanthococcus lagerstroemiae | reverse complement strand
CTAGGGTACCCATCTCTCTGATAATATAATGTATGTAATCTTTAGAGGGGAATCATCGTTTTATAGACTACTCAGTAAAATTGGTGTGTTGTGGTATAAGGCGTATTGAAATTTATTTCCTTTTAATAACATTGATTATTCACCAAGAAATTTCATTTTCAGAAGGTACTTTCCGTGTCAAGCTTTTTTTATCAGTTTCGTGATGTGCGTTCTTCCGTGATTTTCGTTGCTTTCGACTCGCGGTCCCCGTGTGATATTCTCCAATTTTTGAAGTAATTAATAAAAAAGTACGTTTTTTCGCGGTGTTTGTGACCTCTCGTTCGTGGATAATTTTTTCAACTAGACTATAGGCCCTTTCCGTATCGTGTTTTTCGAGTTCGCGTAGGTACTCCTCAAGCGCTCCGGTCGGTGAGTACAGTCCAGCTTATGGTATTATCAGCAATTCAAGTTTCCTCGTTTCTATCAATATTTTTTAAGCTTTTCATACGGCCCGCGTTCCCTTGAATTTGCTGATGTAGGTAGATGGTGTTGGGTAGATATAAGTTAGATACTATACTGGCGTGCAAGGAATTGATGATGAATGAATTTAGCTAAATGCGATATAAAATCGTGTACTAGGTGTACGAGAATACGTCCTACTGGTGATTATAGTTTGGTTCGTGTTTACATATTTATGTGATTCGTGGAAAAGTGCAGTTCAGTGTTCATGTTAATTCTGATTTATAGTTTTCTTGGTGATCATTCAGTTACTAGTGTTATTTCATCAACTTATTCAGAAAAGGTGAGTAAATAGTATCTATCTGTCTATCTATCTATTATTACGTTTATTATAGTGATCATCATTATCATATAGGTATCTAGTATTCTCTATAAATTATGCATGTTTAACATTTCAGCGATATAACTAGTTGTAGTGATCTGCTGCATGAACACGGCATGAAGGTGTTCATGCAAATAACGTCGCTGAAATACTAATACCTTGCAAGTACAAAAAGCCAAATTTTACGGGAGGAACAAAAAACGTATCAAAAAATGCATTATCAGAGTAAACTTGAGAGGTTTTAATATTGTCCTGTAGGCGAGCTAAAGATTTTTCCGACTTACGAGGTTTTTAGCCCTAGGTTTCTAGATTTTTCCCTTATAAGGAACCCCTGAATAGTGATTTTCCTTGAAAATTGTATTTAAGAGGTATTAATATGTCAGCAACGGTATCACTATAATGTGGTTCGGTTCTGAAATCCGTGAATTTCAGGCACTAAGAGGAGATTTAAAAGGTAGTATCTGTTCATATTCGAATAAGCTAAAGCATTATTATTCCAGGGGACACTGTTTCCTAATGTCCCCTAATTTTGAAGAAGTAAACGACTGTCCATTCTGATCTAGGGATTCTCCTCTTCTTGCGGACTCACAGCAGTTACCTCCTCGCGGTGATGTCTGGTTCCTTGTTAGAAATTTCCTCACAGGAGAAAACTAATTTTGAGTGCTCTGGGTCACCAAAATGCATTCAGAATCGGTTTTTTAATGTAAGGACGTTTCCAGCTTGCTAAATACTGCTATTAAGCTTGGCAAATCTGTTTCCCGATGCGCAAAATCCCGCCAGTTACCGCCGGGCAACTAAAGGAGAACCAAGGGGAACTGACAGATTTCTGGATAATCTGAGGGTAACCGAGGGTTGCAAATAGATTTCCTAATCGTTCAACTGGAGTCAGTGCCAAGTGTACACTAACCAACGCCAGAAGCAAAAATTGAAGATGCATACTTAGCCAATTGAAGAAAAAAAAGTGGAGTTCGGTTAAATTGTTGTACAGCGATAGACGTGTGTTATTCGTGCTTATCGGGAGCCTGCATGTATGTGCATAGCATATTGTACTCGTTGAGCTAACTATAATCGTTTCGAATGGTCGTTTCCAAATAATCGTTTTAATTGGGATATAAGTACGATAATGTCTTTCGACGAAGCTTTCCTAGCGAAATTTACAAAGCTGCTTGAAGATGTCAGCTCTATCAAGACCTCTGTAGAGGAGCTCAAACCGCTGAAACAGTTAGCAGACGAGCTGATCACGAAAACCAACGAGAATACTAAAAAGATCGAAAAGATCGAAAAAGAAAATATGGTGTTAAGAGACAGAGTAACAGACTTGGAGCAGCAAAATGCAAATATTACCGCGTTCGTTCTTGATCAGTCGCAATACAGTAAGATAGACAACGTAATTATTCATGGCGTTCCCTATGATGCTAACGAGAATTTATACCAGATTATTGTGGATCTAGCCAGAGCTGTAGGTATCGTAATACCTTCCACCGGTTACCTATCTTGCGCGATAAAGTGCCGTCGATAATTGTAAAATTCAATAACAGGAAGAAAAAAGTTCGATTTAATCTACAATGTACGTCTTAAACGCCTTCATGGTAAAGAATTGAATTTCAGTCCGGCACTACCAATTTTTGTAAACGATCACTTAACCAGCTATAATAAGGAAATTCTCACCTAAGCAAGATCGCTTAAAAAGCAATAGAAAATCGCTAGAGTTTGGTGCAGAGAAACTAAAATCTTCGTTAAATTCAACGAGAACGATCCGCCAACAAGGATTAGAAATTTAGAACAGTTAGTACAAGCAGAAATAAACCATTCCAATGACCAATCAACTCATATCCAAAGGTTAACGTCGTCAAATCTAGTGAGACTGCAGATCAACAGAGAAAGGAAGCTAGTGAAAATTACGGTAAAAAAAAACAACGGTAATGAAAAATAGGAAGAATAACGGTTCGCTCCAACAAGACTACATAGTCAACGAGGAGGCCGTGGAAAGTCAATGTCATCGGCGAAACAACTTACACTATCACACTTTAGTAATTCTAAGACTGTGAACCAGCCGGGCGCATAGCCTCCAAACTCCAAATGCCTGAGAAAGCCTGGTCGACACGAGCATTATCGACCACCCTCACTGCGCTACCCACATAAGACAAAGGAAAGTACAGGTAACTCATATGGTCATTTCATACATGTCGCCAGTTTCAACATTAGGTCTCTAAAGCAGAATGAAAAATTATTTGAACTCGAAGATGCACTAGAAGAGGCTAAACTAGATATTTTAGGTATATCCAAAGTCAGGAGAGTGGGAGAAAATATTCTAAAGACCAAAAAAGGCAACCTCTTTTGTTATTATGGAACCACCCCGGGTCAAAAAGGAGTAGGTGTTTTGATTAGTAAAAAAATGAGTAGAAACTTCGTAGAGTTCCAAGCTATATTGGAAAGGATGTTAATGGTAAAGATCAGGACAGCCAAAGACAGAATTTTGACTCTAATCCAGGTATACGCACCAAACTCAACGGCGAATATCGAAGAGGTCGAACATTTTTACAGCCATTTAAACGATCATATTATGCGCCGAAAAAATAATAATAAGCACAATTTTTGAATAATGGGGGACTTTAATAGTCAAATAGGGAAAAGAATGGTGGGAGAAGAGTTTAACCCTAGGTCCATACAATTACGGCACAAGAAACATTAGAGGTTGTTCGCTCATAAATTTCTGTTAAGAAAATCGTTTAAAAGTTGTGAACTCTTTTTTCAAAAAACGGACGGAACGCATGTGGACATGGATCTCTCCAAATCTAGAGTATAAAAATCAAATTGATTTCTTTTTGGCCCCTACAAATTCAAAATGGGCGTGATTTTTACGCCCACAAGAAAGTGTTAAACGCACGGAACAAACAGGCTGTATGAACAGAAAATCTATGTAATGCACGAGAGAATAAGTATTTCACGGGGAAAAATTGGCGCACATAAAAAAAAGTACATTAAACGCAATCGTAATTCGTTGACACGGAAAAACAAAAAATGCACAGTACACAAATGCCTTTTACACATAAGGAAAAAACAAAACCTGATAATTATTAGCTCGCAAAATTAAGGGGTTCACACGGTTGTCGGTTGTAAAAATGAAAAAAAAAGGGGGGTACATAAATTGAATAATGAATTATACGAGGAGGGCTCTTCTACACTTCGATGGCCGCCCACGTTTCCGCTTCTGCCCAAGCGGGACACTTTTCGCTTCTAGCGGCACTTCAACATCATTCCACCTAATTAGCATGCCTACAGAATGTTTGCATTGATTTTTATTCACGAAAAACGGGCAAGTGCAGGTCACGTGGGCAGGATACACCTCGATCTTCCATATCTGCATATGCCACGCACCAAACTCCTGAAATGACTTCCACTTTCCCTCTCGGCGTTCAAATGTCGTAAGAAGTTTCGCAGTTATTGCTGTTTGCGACTTGGAGGATGAAGTGAAGTATTGCGTACATTCGCGGGCGTCCCACTGGAGCACTACTGGTTTCCCGATGGGCAAAATAACTGTCGATCGACACTTCGACAGCCGGCAATTGCCGACAAATCGACAAAAATGCAGTAATTTTGCGGAATTAATGAGAAAACGCATTTCGTCAAGGCGACGTGTTCGACATCACTTTTTTGACGGTGACAGACAGTACTCGACCAGGATCGACAGAACGGAGACACCCGAACATATCCGATAGGTTCACAACGATGAAGGAAGATCTGAGATAATGTAAATTTCAAAAAAGTCGTTAGTCTTATCTCTTAACTCTTATTGCATCATTCGATTCGTGTGTCTGACAGTTCTTAGCTAGTTTTTAACAAGTTAGAGTTTCCGCTGATAATTTGAATTTTGAATAAGTGCATTGTTATTGTTAATTTGGATCTTCAATAGAGGCCCTGCAGTTCTAACTTTGTGGGAAAAGCAGTATACAAGTAAGTGTGGTAAGTTAAGGTCGCGTCGGTGATGTTAGCGCTTACGTCTAACTGGTTCAATGTGTAGTGGTAGTCCATCAGTAACCGGCAGTTCGGCGACTTAGCGTCGGCGTTTCAAAGTTTATGTTTGATAGTTTCAGAAAGCGATTGTGTCGTGTGTTTCTCTCTGCTTTGGCGTATTGAATGGTGTAATTTATAGGTAAGTTATGTCATTTCTATGTCATCTAATGTAATATTCAGTTACTAATTATTCCAGGAGCAGATCAACGTGGTGGGGGAAGATTGCGAAAATTCTCTCTAGGCTGGCCCACCCGCTGTTTAAAAGATTTCTGCTTGGCCATTCGGACCCCGTATTTCAAAATTTATGTGTGTGCGCGCGGGACTGTTGGAGGTTTTTGGTTTTTGAGTAAATCCAGTCCGCAACGAGGGCATTATCAGAGAACTAGGGGGAGTAGAAATAGCGCATGCATCTACCAAAAGTAAAGAACAGATCTTATAAGACGAGTGCTAAAACATATAAACTGTGCCTGACCATACAACGCTTCAGCAGGTGTGTAGGTCAAAACAGGGAAATTAGTCCAGTCCTAAAGAATGTTCTGCCGGAGATGCCTCCTAGTAAGTCAACACTACCTATGCTACTGTAATACAACATTTCATAGGATAAATTTGTTTAGTATCTTATGCAAGTACAAAGTATGTATTTGTGAGAATGTAAGAAATCTGGAAGAAGATTTCCTTCTGGAAGATGTACCCCTCAATTATGTTCATGTAGAGTACAATAATCTCATTGAAATTTTGTTCGTTTTCTCCAGATAAGTTTTATTTCTTTTTACAGTTAATATTGCTTGCCTGGTCACCGACACATCCCCAGTCTTTTTCTCCTATCATGACTCCCCCCCCCCCCATCACGGCCCTCCTTCTTCACCTCAACCACCACACACAGGCCAGAATTTACATCTAAGGTCTCTATCTAGGAGGTTCCAAGTAGTAAGTGGCCCTGGATTGGGACTACTGATGGGAAGACAGTTGTTGTCTGGTAGAGGACTGTAAGGGGTTGCCATGGTGGAGAGAGCGAGAGTGAGAGCGAGAGAGAGAGAGAGAGAGAAAGAGAGAGAGAGAGAGTGGTGATGGAGCGGTGATGGAGCGATTATAGTGGGAGAGAAGCCGGCTGTGGTTCTGTAGCGGGTTGTAATTTTGAAGGGGTCTGTGGTGAGAGCGAGTGATTGTGTTAGGGAGCTGTTGTGTGGAAGGAATCGGGAGGAGTGAACCTGTGGTTGAGGAGAAGATCCGTGCAGGAGAGGCTTAAGTGAGTTCTCGATGTGATGACGGGTAATTTCGGGGAAATTCTCCTTTAAAAAACTGGCGGTAGCCTGAGACCTTTAATACTTCTCCCCTAATTGGTCGGACCGAGAACTGTATATCTAAGATTATTATTAACCCATCGTTTTCTTCTGACAGCTGTACCCATATGACGTATGGCGATGCACGCATGCCAAATTGGCCCCGGGACACAGCACTCCCTATCCCGGAAACGCCCCGAATGGGCTTGCGTCAGAATAGGGTAGAATCTAATAATTTCATTAAGATTACTTTGTCTTCTCCAGCTGATATTTATTTATTTTTACAGGTAATATTGCTCACGTGGCCATCGACGCTACCGATAGACTTGGAAATCATGATGGTCAACTGACTACTTTGGCATCATTATAAGACTTGAAATTTTCCTCAACTTTTTGTTTATTTTATTATTTTACAGCCATTGACATACAACCGAATTTTGCGTATTTGTTACAAATTTAATGCGCCCATCTTCGGGCATAGGCCTTCCCTACTCGTTTCCACCGGTCCCTGCCTCTCCCGTCCCTCCCCCAGGCAAGCCAGTCTGTTCCGGACCTTGACATTCGTTTAGTTGTGTGTATATTCCGGTTTTCAGTACCTAGTTTGCCAAAATTCTTTCCAATATTTGAAGTTAGACTTATGTGTCTATAATTGTTTATATCGTTTGTATCCCCCTTTTTGAAAAATAAAATTATTTCGGGAAAGCTCCATTGGGATGGAGTTGTTTCTTTTTCTAAAATCAAATTGAAAATTTTTGTCAGAGTTGGTGTTAATTCTTCTGCAAAATTTTGAGTTCATAATTCCCCATCTTATCTGGACCCATTGCTTTAGTAGGATTTAATTTCCTCAAGATGGACAAGATTTCATTTTCTAGAAATGTGGTACTATTTCTTTATTATTCATTTCCATGAGAATATCTACTACTTGTTCTTTTTGGTCTTTGCTATATAGTTCCGCATAGAATCTTTTCCCTGTCAAAAACAAATTTAGCTTGTCTGTTTTTAATTTTTGGGATGATAGCTTGGTCCTGAAAAACTTCGCGTTTCGCTTTCTTCACTAAACCTGATTGTTTTATAACTTCGTACATTGTGTTTATATCGCGTGTGTGAGTATCCTTTTTAATTGCCTTTTTAACAGTTTTCCTCAGTTCAGTTAATTCTGTCTTTTCCTTTAAATCTTTGTTTAATTTTGTAGCCAACAAATTTCTTCTGTCGCATAATGATATGATTTTGTTTTTTCTGATATTTTGTTTGTTATGGAGCCTTCAACTTTTTTTTTGCTAAATTTTTCAAAAACCATTTTAACTGTTTTTTCAATTTTGTCATATAAGACCTGCATCGAACAGGAATCATTCCAGTTAACCTTTTGCAGCTCCCTTCCCATATACCTTTGTGCTTCCTCAACTTTCCCATTGAGAATCATGCTTTTACTAGGTTTATTTGTTTTAATATAGTTCTTGATTTTTGTTCTTCTTGGTATCCCAATTTTCATTCGTAATAGCCTATGGCCTGAGGGAAATTCAAACTGGTCACATCTAGACACGTCTGACACTATTTTCAAGTCGCTTACTATCAATTTCGTTTCTGGTAGTGCCGTGTAGTGCTAGCCATGTCCATTTCTTATTTTTTCTCTTCTCGAAGAAGGAGTTAGCTACTTTCAATGAATTATTTTCTGTAAAGTTCAACGTACATTGACCATTCCTGTTTAGAGTTTCTCCTGGACAAAATTTATCAATAGTACTATAACATTCAGGGTCTACTTGTTTGCCTAGCTTGGTATTGAAGTCTCCCATAATTACATTGTAGTATTCCTTCTCCGCGTCAAAAGTAAGTATTTTGTAGCACTTTATAAAAGTTTTCAGTTTTTCTTTTATATCTGCCTGTGGGGGCGTAGATTTGAATTATCAAAAGATTTGTATTTTTTTTTCCGATATTTAATTTTAGCAAACTTATCCTATCTGAGATACCTTTGATTTGAGTAATTTTTTTAACCCAATTTTTATTTAGTACATAGAAACCAGTTCCTCTGAACCCTTGGTATGACCGGAGTAAAAGAAGTAGTGACCGTTCTTCTTTTTCAGAAATTTTCCCCCCAGGATCCGTGTTTCCGAAAGTCCGATGATGTCAAACTGTAATTTTTTTATATTTCTTTCAAATTCAAAGATACGATCACTACCGGCTAAACCTTGGGTATTAGGTACATGTAAAAATGTTTAATTTGGTTTTCGGCTTACCTTTATAAACGCGCGACTTGCCTGTGGGAGTTTTTCCATTTGAGGGGGTGGCGCCCGATGGAGACGAGTAGGGGGATACGCGAAAGTTCAGCCCCGCAGTTGCCGCAATCCGTATTGGGGCTCTAGTATACTGAAAATGTCTAAAATTTCATATTTGTTATTTTCTGGATATTTGTATTATTTTTAATATACATTGATTGAAAGAACTTTTACTTATTTTTCATTTTGTATGTATTAGAGTAAGCAATTTTAAAGGAGACGCTTCTCAGCAGATTGAATCATGTTTAAGTTATTCATAAGCACAAGTAGCTTGTCGGAGCTGGGGGAGGGCTGAAGCCCCCAGCAAAATTCAAAATGAGAAGCATAAAAAAATTTAGTACTTTACCACACCTTTTTTGTGAGTTTTAGGGGAATTTTCAGAAGACTGGAAGGACTTTTACGAGATGGGGAAAGGGCTAAACACCCTCACTTGCGTCTCTGGAGCTGGTGTAGTACTGAAAATAATTGAAAACGATGGGGAATGCAATTATCAAATTGTCGGACTGCCTGTCAAAAAATGTCGGCATACCCGTCGAATTGTCAGTCTGTCAAAATGTAGGTCTATCGAAATATCGGTATGTCTGTCGAAATGTCGGTCTGTCGAAATATCGGTATGTCTGTCGAAATGTCGATCTATCGAAATATCGGTATGTCTGTCGAAATGTCGGTCTATCGAAATATCGGTATGTCCGTCGAAATGTCGGTCTGTCGAAATGTCGACACGTCTGTCGAAGAAATGCAACCGGCGGTGCAGTCAAGCTGCTTTCTGATTGGTCAGTGTTCGACAATTCGACGGTCGAAATGAGAAGAATTCGACACTGTCGAAATAGTGTCGGTACTTGCCGATCGGGTTCTTAGCGACCCATTGGAAAGCTTCAGTCCAAAGTAGCAGCGGAATGGAACGAGTAGCAAAGGATACACAATTCACAGATCTCGGATCACAGCGTTGCGACCTCTGCCTCACCATATCGTGTTGTACAATTGAGGAACTGGCCCACTGGCAACCTTTCTCGTAACGCATGTTCCTTTTTGATTAGGGCGTTAGTGGACTCAATCCCATTACTGGTAGAAGGTAAACCAATCGCAGCCCCCTCATACCAGTTCGGAAGATTGCGCAGCCACTCTTCTTCAAAGTAATCGATGAATTCGAGGACGCGTTCGTCAGGTTTTTTTCCTCCATTTCTGAAGGAAGAGTGCAGAGGCTTGGAGAAATGTTTCTTCATTGAGACACGTTTGCAGCAAGTAAATATCTGCCATCAATTTCCGGGCTACATCGGCCTTCTTGATAGATCTAAGGTGCTTCTCTACATTTTTTATGACGTGGAAGTTGCACATCAAACGTACATCAGGGGCACTGAAGACTGCAGTGAAACCATTTGTAATGGCCTCACTGCCATCGGCCAGTAATACTGTTGGTTTCCACTCTAAAACAGCTACATGCAGGGCATGGAAGAGAAACGCGAAATCATCCTGTGCTTCTCCTTTTGTTATCGCTACTGCAAGAGGGTGGAATACGTAATTCGCGTCACTGGTTCCCACCAGAAGGAAAGGATATCCTTGAAACATCAGCTTGTTGGTCGCTTCCGTTTGAACCATATGCGATTTCGTAGCCAGCGACAACAATCTGCGCGTTGATATGATTATCTTCAAATCTTGTTCGTCTGTATCATATGACTCTGCATGACCGTAGAAATCAAGTACGTACAGTTCATCAACGTCCTGTGGAATTTCCTTGCGTTCTTCGCACCACATTCGAATGTCAGAAGCCGACATGGTAGGGCTGCCTAATTTTTCGAGTCACAGTGTCCGGAGAAAGGTAGTAAGTTTTGACTTTTCCGGTTCGGCCATCTGTTTTCGACGAAGAAGATCCAAGATATCGTTCGGCTTTGTAATTCCCTCTGCATACTTTTCTTGTATAAACACCTTCAAATCGGACGACAAACCACGAGTGGGATCTGTTACCTACATGATTATCATGCGCATTGTTTGTTTCGTACAGTCCCGTTGAAGATTTTGATGTGCGTATCCAAGTGGAACGCATTCGGAAAACCACTTCCACTACTACATTGATGAGCTCTGTATATAAAACGGGGTTAGATGCAAGAGTGATAGTAAAGATACGTCGTCGGCGTAGCGCCACTGACATTCGCATTCCATGCGCGTGCGTTTTCTTTGAAAAGACAAAAGGTCGTAGTGGCATTTCCACTCTAATACGTGTACGCAGCGCAACTAGATTTTCATGTTTTTAGTGGGAAAATCTTCAACGGGGTGAAACGTTGTAGAATAATAATAATACCTTAGCTAACTGCTGAAAGATTAGTTGCTCTCTGTAAAGATTTCTCTTATGCTGTTTCTTACTATAAATATCAAGTTACTCGGTACAGAGTGTTGATCTAAGTGACGCAAGATCTTAGTGGTTTCGTAGTGCCCTTGCTGAAAAGTGACAAAATGTCTAAAAATGGTTGGTTAGAGATGCTTGCAGCTCCACTGCAATAGAATTTAGGCTCAGATTTCAGTCTTGCAGTATTTCAGACATTTCAGGTTCCGCAGTCGAGTACGATCCTTCGGTGTATTGTAGACTGGAGAAGGCAACCAGCAAAAGTAAATGATTTTGCTTTTATTTATTCTAGATCACACGTGATTGCTGGAAAGGTTTGCTTGCTGTGTACTGTGCAGGCTGGCTCCAGCGTATTACCAGTCCTGCTGTAAAACCTTTCCTTCCATGATTAGATTTATATGTATTTAAAAACTCATTTTGAACTTATTAATTCTGAACTTAATTTTGTTTTCCAACTATTCTTAGTTTTTACCTATGAGAATGCTATATATATTAAATTAGCTATTATCAATTTTACTCTTGACGTGGCTTAGCGAAGGCCTGGAGTTGACAGCGCAGTAAAAAACTACATACATGGGTCAGGAGGAGGAAACTGGTGATATCAGGTAGATCAGATTCTGAGCTGTTGGTGCTGCATGGTGTTATTTTTCAGCCGAGCCGAAAGAGGTCTACCGGTACGTAGAGTAGTTTTAAGTTAACTATGATAATTGTAGCAGAATGTCATCGTTTGGCTTGGGGTAATTGCTGTTGGGAAGCAGCAGGGACGTGAAAGCCCTATATAAAGATTTTGCTTTCGGATTTAGCTTCTAGAGAAAACTCTATTGGCTTCTGATTTCGCTTTTGACTTTTCACCATTTAACTTTCAGCTTTTAACTTTTGACCTTGTACAAAAAAAGTTTAGCATTCGGTTTTTGGCTTTCAGCTTTCAGCTTTTTTCTCATTCTTGGGGAGCAGAATATGCCAACCGCATGCAAGCATATGCAAACTGCAAGCCTACGTGTCGTAAAAGGCGACTAAGGGATGTTGGTGGGATGAAGGCCTAACAGTATCCGAACGGAATCTGGCTCCTTGAACACTTGACCAGCGCATGTAAAAGCTACGTGCATGAATCAAGCGGAGGAAATTGCTGATAACAGGTGGAGCAGATTTTTATTTTATTTTATTTTATTATAATGCTTAGCCCAATAAGGAGCCATATACATACTATACATATAGATATTCAATTTTACATTTTAGTTATTTAGGTGGGTGAACCCACCCCACACTGACTCCTCCTTCGGCTACCCTTTTCCGGGTATAGCTCTCCGTCGCATCCCTCCATTTCACTCTGTCCTTTGCTACCGACGGCCAATGACCTCCGATTTCTTGGACCAACTCGTCGGCCCACCGCTTGACCGGTCTCCCCTTGTTTCTATAGCCCTGGTGCGGGACTCACATCGTTAGAATTCTATTCCATTTCATTACGTTTTCCCTAGCCAAGTGTCCCGCATAATTCCATTTTAGTTTTTTAATGGTTGCCCAGATATTTTTGGCTTTAGTTTGACTGTCTATTTTAACATGGTCTTTAATTTTTAATTTCAGAATGATTCTAAGCATGGAATTTTGTGTCGTTTGAATTTTTTTTTTACTTGTTTTTGGGTGGTTGCCCAGGTCTGGGCCCCGTAGGTAAGGACAGGTGCGATAGTACTCTCCCATATTCTGATTTTCGGGTCTAACTTCATCTTGCTTTTCAATATTTTGTTTTGCGCCCAAAAGGCCCTCCAAGCGTTTGCCCTACGAATTTTTATTACTTTTTCTGTTTTGTTATCTATTGAGAGTGTCTGGCCTAGGTATTTGTATTCTGAAACTACTTCTATATCCTTATTGTTAATTTTGATTACGCCTAGGTTCTCGATATTGTTATTATTTTCGTTTTTTCCTGGTTGATTGACAGGCCAACTTCCGCGCTAACTCTCCTCAAATCTTCCGCCATAATTCTTAGCTCATCGCCGTTTTTAGCAATAATCGCAATGTCATCTGCGAACCTTAGGTTGCTAATAGTTTTGAATTGATATAGATTGTTGTTTCTCATTTTGATTTTTATCCCCCTTCCCTGCCAGTCTAGTTGCCGAAAGATGTGTTCTAGTACCGCGTCAAAAATATTAGGGGAGAGTGGGTCACCTTGCTTTACCCCGCGTTTAATGAGAAATACATCGCTTTCTTTGTCTAGTTTGATTTTAGCATTGGAATTACCATATAATTTTTCCAACATTTTTATAATTTTCTCGGGACCCCCTGTTGTGCCAAAGCAATCCAAATTTTATCATGAAAGAGGGAATCGAAAGCTGTATTAAAGTCTATGAACATTATCGCCATTTTTATATTTAATTCCCTTGTTTTTTCCCAAAAGTTGGCTTAGCGTTTGTATATGATCTATCGTGCTAAAGTTTTCCCTAAACCCTGCCTGTTCCACTGCTTGTTGGAAGTCCAAAATGTTAGAAATTCGGTTTTTTACAATTTTCATAAATGCTTTACCAATATTTGAGCTCAGGCTGATCGGCCGATAACACTACACAACAAACTGAGATTTTTTGGAAACCGCATGAAGGAAAATAGATGATTCTAAATGTATTTTTCACGCTGAATTCAAATATGATATTAAAAATGCTGAGTTAGCTAATCATTTTTTACGTTTGCTGGGAAATTTAATAGTGTATTATGAGAAATTGTTCTATTTTATGTGGCGACACTGATGTTATATTAAACTGATATTACCGATAAGCTTCGTCTTCGACGGTACTGAATAGAAAACTTCTGTGTTGTTCTCTGTCCCTCTGTGTTCCGTAAGTTAGTATTATTCCAATTCAACAACGAGAGTTGTGATTATCATGAATACTCGGGCATTGAACACATATTCATCAAATTTATTGTCGGAACACATTTATCTAGTTCACTTACATTTCGTAAAAGAAACAATAAACTGTAATACCGGAATGAAAAGGCGTTAATTTTTCACTGAAGAGATCGCCTTCCTCAAAATTGTTGTTCCATCACTTCATCGTTAATGATAAAATATTAGAATCAGTTGAAACTGTTTAGATCGTTTCGATAACAAAACGTCAAAACACGTTCACACGCGTCACTGTGTTGGCGAGTTTGTTTTGTGTGATACATGCAGTGTGGCCACATTCACTAATATTTCTAACACGAGAGGGAAATTACGGGAAATAATTCAGAATGAATTTACGAGAAAAGGAGAGCTAATTAAGAAAAACAAAAAGCGGCATTGAATTCAGCATGAAAAATACTTCTAGAATCGGCTACTTTCGTTCTTGCGGTTTTTTTGCTGTTGGGTAGTGTAATTGTTGATTTCGGAGCGATCACCCTTCTTATGAAGTAGAATGATCTCCGATTCACGCCATTGCTTGGGCAGAAGACCTGAGGAGAGTACCCAATTGAATAGGTTGGTCAGTGGTTCTGTCAATACCTTCTTGAATATTCGTAGGCTATCGTTCTCAATCCCGTCCGGACCTGGGGCTCGACCTGGTTTCAATCGTTTGAGGGTTAGTTCAACTTCCGTGGGGGTTATAGGGGGAGTATCTTCGTTATTGTTGTTAACCTGTTGCCAACTATTAGGCTCCCCTCCTCCCGGCCTTGGGTCAGAGTATAGTTCTTTATAAAATTCGGTAGCTATTTTGGTTATTTTTTCTCTATCGCTGATCGTATGTCCTCGGTTATCTTTAATTTTGGGTAGTAGGTTTTTCCCCTTAGTTGACCATGTACTTTCAATTATTCTTTCAGCGATTTCGTGTTCGAACTTTTCCACGTCTTCTCTGATTCTTTTCTTAATCAACTTTCTTAATTCAGTTAATTCTATTTGTTCTCTTACCGTAAGTTTGGTTTTTTGTCTAATCTCAGATCTTTTTTGAATCAGATTTTTGGTGGCTAAGCTTAATTTATCATCCGTTTTTATGAATTTTTTATCTTTTCCTACTTTCGCAAGGACGCCCCTAATTGCATTTTCTAAATGATCAAATTTTACCTGGGAATCTGACGCGTTTATGTCATTCCAGATAATCTTATCTAAATCCATTCTGAGTAGTTGTTCTGCCTCTTCCCTTCTATGTACTGGGATCCATAAGCCACCGGCATTGCTATTTTTGGGGGAATTCGGGGTATTTGAATGTTTTAGTCGAATAGTTGGGGAGTGCGCGCCCCCGCTCATCTTAATTTTACATCTTACCGGGCGGTGGTCCGACGAGAAGTGGAAGTTCGAGATCGCCCCGACGTCCATCATCATTTTCAAATCGCTCGTAAGTATGTGGTCTATCTCATTTTTGGTTCGGTTGTCGGGGGACCTCCACGTCCACTTTCTGTCCAACTTTTTTTTTTCTCGAAAAAGGTGTTTGCTATTTTCAAATAATTTTTCAGCGCGAATTTCGATAATTTAAAGCCATTCTTGTTTGTTGGGCCCAGTGCGGCAGGGCCTGCGCAGTTCCCTATACCTTGTTCGTTACCTACCTTAGCATTAAAGTCACCCATGATTATGTTGGTTTGTTCTTTTTCTGCTATCAAGCTATTTTCTAAGGTGGTATAGAACTCTTTTGTTTTTCCGATTTATCGGCCGCAAGAGTGGGTGCATAAACCTGGAAAATTGCTAGCTTTTTGTTATTTTTTAACTTCATCTTCAACATGGCGATTCTTTCTGATATCCCTTTGTATTCGACCATGTGTTTTGTCATTTTTTTTTGGACATAAAACCCCACCCCCCTGTAGCCCGAGGACATTCCGAAGTAGTAAAATATATTACCATTTTTCCTTTTTAATTTCCCCCCACCTCTTTTAACCTCTACCAGGCCAATGATTCCAAAATTTATCTTACTCAGGGCGTGTTCTAGTTCTGTTAACCTGTCTTCACTGGCTAGGCCTTGGAAATTGAAGTAGATTATTTCTAGACTGTTTAGGTGGTCGGTATTTATGTTTCTACTATTTGTGCAGTTATTGTGAGTGCCTTTCTTTTCGTTTGCTTGGGACCCCCTCCCTGCTACTGTCGGACGAATGGGTTGAGGATGCGACGGAGATTTGTGGGCTGTATGCCCCCCGCGCCCACTATGGGCCCGAAGAGCTCCATCAGAATACCTTTCATTTTATTTTAGAATGTAGGATAGGTAATTCTAAGGGCCAGTTTCTGTTGTGAGTAGTAGGAGAGGGGGTCACGGTGCTGGAAACGAGGGTGTAGACATGATTTTGAGCCGATTATGCTCCACTTGGTTTTCTTGTAATTTCGATATTAATTGCGGAATTTTGATTTGCAGAAGTTCGCTCAACTGGATGCCGGATTGAAAAATTATTTATATGCGAGAACCAGCTGGAGAAACGGAAGCTGGAGGCGCCGGTTTACAAATTTCCAATTTACCGATGGTCGTTCAGCTGGAATCAGTACCAAGGGTACACTAACAAACGGAAGAAGGAAAAATTGAAGGTGAGTGCTCAGCTAGGAGATCAGTTACGGTCTGTAGAGATTTCTCTTATTGCTAGAATTTTATTAGATGTATTGCTACTGGTCGCCAACAAGGTACAATTGTTTTAGAGCAACGAATGCACGTACGCGGCGTTATATTGATGTTTAGGCTAGCGTTTCAAAAGTAATCACTTTTTTTGACTTCGGCAACTGTGGAAAAGAGCTCGTCAGTATTATGTCGGTAGTACATATTTTATCAGAATAGCTTAGTGGCAAAAGTCTCAGAACGAAACGTTTTCTCACTATTTCGAGTTACTGCAAAGAGTGTTTGTTTCACACAAATTTCAATAAAGAAAACTCAGCATACCTAGTTATAGCTTGTACTCGATAGACAACTAAACCACGACAGTACAAACTGGCATACGAAAATACTACTACGAGTAGAATAAAAATTAATAAAGACGACGAGTGCAGGTTTTACAAGATTCGACAAAAGATAATGAAGGTAACAAACGATGGCGAGTACAAAGAGGTACGGGACAGATAAGACGAGAGCCAAGATTGATTTATTTCACGTACAGTGTTATTGGTCAAGGCGGCGCAAGATTTTAGCTTTGGTAGTGCTCTTGCTGGAAAATGACTAAGAATGGCTGCAGCTCCACTACCTCAGGATTCAGGCTCAGCTTTCAGCCTTGTAGTATTTCAGACATTTTATGTTTTGCAGTCAAGTCCGACTCTTTGGTATGTTGTAAGCTGGAGAAGGCAACAAGCAAAAGTAAATTTGGCTTTTATATTTGTCCTGGATCAAACGTGATTGCTGTAAAGTTTGCTTGCTGTGTAGGCTGGCTCCAGTGTACAGCCAGTCCTACTGTCTAATCTTCTCTGCCTTCTTGATTAGATTTATCCTTCCTTTCCTCCTCTGTATTTTAGCTTGCGAAATACTGCCGTATTAGGGGCGACAATTGTTCTCGCGTATGTTAGGTACCCCTGTATAGGATTTTTTATAATATTAAAACGCCGGTCGCTCGGACTGCATCTTCTTCTCGAATCCTCGATATCTCTTTTATAGCCTTTTTGTTCTGTCTTTCCTCTTACTTTTGTCCTTCTTTTCAACGGCAATTCGAGCGAACCTTTTTGCCGGGGTATCTTAGTTCTGTTTTAGTCGTAATATCGTACAGTACGAGTTATGTATACGTTTTTTGGTTCGATCATCGACTCGTGAGTCGATGAGCGTTTAATCATGTAAATATGAAATACAGTCCACTTATTAATTATTATTTGCGTTTTAATTTCGCACCCAAACAACAATAGTTAGTTTCATTGATCGTCTTCCTCAAAAATCAAAAGATCCCATGCTAGGTATTTACGTTTGGCACTTTTTAGTGTTTATTAGGTAGGTTTATCCAGAACACTAGATGAAGGTTATTCTAACCCATATTGCTTCAGTTTGGTAAGAATGCTAGGTACCTTATTCTGATATTATGTAAGTTTGAAGGGATGAAGATGTGATCAACAACAGCGGTGATTATACACCTAGTTATCAAAGTTTGTGTATTAGATATTGCAACCATGTTAGTATCACATTTTGCTGAGCAAGAGGTTAGGCGCAGAATTTCAGCCACTAACTCTCCAACGCGTTTTATTTTTCAGCTGACCCCCAAACCCAATGAACATCATTTTTCAGCTGAGTCCACAGAGCTCCACCGGCACTTGGAGTATTTTTAAGTTATGATAATTTTAGCATAATGTTATCGTTTCACTAGAGGTAATTGCTGGGGAGAGGGGTGGGAAGCAGAATACGCTAATCGTATGCAAGCATGTGCCAACTGCAAGCCGACATGTCATAAGAGGCGACTAAGGGATGTTGGTGGGAAGAAGAGCCCAAGCGTATTCGAGTTGAATCTAGCTCTTTGAACACTTAAAGAGTGCTTGTAAAAGACTACGTGGATACATGGATCAGGGGGAGGAAATTCGTGATAGCAGGTGAATCAGATTCTGAGCCGTTGGTGCTGCATGGTGTTCTTTTCAAACTGGGCCCAAAGAGCTCCTCCAGAATAACTTGATTTTATTTTAGGACATGATAATATTGTAGGATAATAAATTATAAGAGTCAGTTTCTGTTGTGAATAAAGGTTGGAGGGGAGGGGGTCACTATGCAGGGAGCGAAGGTGTAGACCTGATTTTGAGCCGATCATGTTACATATGGTTTTCTTCTAATTTTAGGAATTTTGATTTGCAGAAGTTCGCTCAGCTGGAATTATGTGAGAACCGTTGGTTTACAAATTTCCAATTTGCCGGCGGTCGTTCAACTGGAGTCAGGGCCAAGGATACACCAACCTACGCCAGAAGCAAAATTGACGATGCATGCTCATCCAATTGCTGAAAGATTACTTGCGGTATGTAGAGATTTCTCTTAGTGCTAGAATATTTATTTGTATTAAATTTAGATGCACCGCTATTGGTCTCAAAAAAGTTGCGGTTGTTTTAAAGCAATGATTGCGCTTTAGACTGTCGTTTCAAAAGTGACTACAAGAGAATGGGTCACTTTTTTTTTTACTTAGGCTACTTTGGAAAAGAGCTCGTCAGTATTAGGTCAGTATAGATCAGTGGCAAAAGTCCCAGAACGAAATGTTTTCTTTATCAAGTCACTGTAAAGGATGTTGATCTAGGCGGTGCCAGATCTTTCGTTTAGTAGTGCTCTTACCGGCAAGTAATAGGACAGAATGGCGGATCAGTGATGCCTGCAACTCCAATGTATCCGAATTTAGGCTCAGGTTTCAACCTTATTGGATTCAGCAGTTGAGTTCGACCCTTCGGTGCGTTTTGTAGGCTGGAGATAGCCAGCGCGCCAAACAAACTCTCATCTGATCCCATTTCATTCTCGCAAGCAGCATGACAGCATATAAGTAAATGATTTTGCTCTTTTTTTTTTCTGTATCGAATGTAATTGTTTGAAAGATTTGCTTGCTGCATAGGCTGTCTCCAATGTACAGCCATGTAACTGTACACAGGGCCGGTTTTAAGTACTTTTTCGCCCTGGGCGGTAGTTTTTTTACCTTTTTTTTTTTTACATCCCCTCGCAAGTGTTTTTTGCGCCTCAAATTTTGCCGCTCTGGGCTGCACTGCAGTCAGCCTGTATGGCAAACCCAGCGCTGTTTTTCATATTACAGATTCAAAAATGCCCCGGGTGTATTGTATTGTGTCGTGTCTAGCGCTTTTTAGCATGTGTACTTGAGCTATTTATATAGTTCTTGTCTTTTGAACCATAAAGTCAATTTTAATACGGCTTATGCCCCTAAACAGTGCAAATAATATCTTGTTTTCTTCATTTTTTTTTCTTTTTTCGAATTTACTCTCAATATGAGCCCTGGAATCCGCCCTTTCGAGCATTACTTCAGAGACGTCGGGGAGGCTGTTAGTGCTGTCTTAGCCCTCTTGCCTTCTGGCCGAAAAACCGGCCTAGGTCGAAATCTGGCAAAATGCTACGTAGGCTCGAACCTGGGACCTCCGGATTCCGAGACTAACGCGCTATTCACTCGGCCAACCAGACCCCTTGGTTTCCTTAATTCGAATTATTACATATAATTTTTTTCGACTAAGTTCTCCTTATTACTGTCGGTTGCGTTATATTTCTTATTAAGTTCGAAGGGATGGTCGTAATTCCTTGAAAGCTACAGAACCATGATAGTTTGTGAGGAAGTTTAAGGAATTATTATATCGAATGTACATTGCACCTGTATCTTTTAATGCCCTTTCTCATTATACTGAACTAGCTGACCCGCTTCGTGGCTCATCTAGACCGTGGGCTAAAGTGAGTTGGCTAAGTCGAGCTGGCTAAAGTGAGTTGGTTTTAGTAAGTTGGATAATGTTTGTTATATTGTCACGCTATTCTTAGACTTCATCTTTTTCTTCTTTTTTTGTTGTAATAAGGTTCCGCTTGCAGATTATTCTCTTCCATCTCGTCCCTTCTCAACGTGTGCGATATGTCCCGTGCAATCCCATTTTAATTTCTAGATCTCTTGACCTACCTCTTTCATACCATTTTCCTCCTTTATCTTTTAGTGCTCGTACACTCCAAGTTAGTTTCTTATCTAATCTGTTTTCTGGTGCTCGTAGATGACTAAGGTACATGAATACTTTAGTTTGTTCAATTTCCTGTCCAACAGAGTCCGGAGTCTACTCCATCAACGACTGTCTCCCATTTCAGACTAAAGTCGACCCAGTCCATCTTCACTGCCAAACTCACAGCAATCCTTATCTGCCTAATATCATTCCTAAACACCTCCCCTTTACCCACTACCAGTCTCCTGTTTACTGACTCCCTTGACTCGCTACTATTTACCTCTACACCCTCAACTCCATCATTCAGCGTATCCATCTCCTATACCACTCCTTCTCCTAAAATGGTGGCCCCTCTCCCTCGTCTGACCTGTCAGACACATTGGGATTCAAGGTAACAAACTGGTGGATGTCGCAACCAAAAACCCTACCCTGGCCTGCCGGTCCTGCTCAGTTGCCCTTGCAACCGGTGTAAAATGCCTCCTCCAAAACACGATTCTCGCTCAGGGGCAGGAAAAATGGTAAAATGGTCCATGTCCCATTCCAAACTTCTTCCCGTTAAATCATTGGCTCCATCCCCACTCCCTGATACATCGTCCGCGCGCAGGATTAAATCTATTCCGACTCACCTACGCGTAGTTCACATCAAACTAACCTACTGCTTCCTTCTGTCGGGCATGGAGTCCCCCACCTGCTTCCTCTGTGATTCCAACTGACTCCGCAAACATATCAAGCTCCCCGCTTCCCTGCCCACCCTCTTAGACCCCGATCCACTCACACTCAGTCGCTGCTTAGTTTCTTCACCCTTCTTGATATCCTTCCCCCCTTGTAGCCCTACTTTTTTCTATAAATTCTTCAGCCATTTTTCTAACTCATTGCAGTACCACGTCCCTTTTCAAACTTACAGCATCTTATTGTTTCCTTATTAACCCAGTAAAGGTGGCATGGTGAGGGAATCCCGGCCCTCACCATGAAATAATTTATGTGCATTATTTTATGCCATCTTTAAAAGGATAATTAATGTTGACTCATTTCCACTCTCAACTAAGACTTCCAAATACCTGCTCTAATACAGGAACAAATTTGGGTATAGCTGGTCGCCCTGCCTGACTTCTCTGTCGATCTGGAAAGGATTTCAAAATAAAAGAAAGGTTTAAAAAAACGATTAAGAGAATGTTTTAAAAACATGGCCATTCATGACATCTCTCTTCTTATCTCACTATTGGTTTGTCTTTTAACCTTACTGTTCCTTTGTTTTGCATACAGTAGCATCGGTTTCGCATTTCCGAGATATTATGCTGTTTTCGGACATTTACCTATACCCATTGAACGTGATTTTGAAACATGAATGGACTAAGTATATCAAAGTTGTTAATGAATTTAAAACAGACAGGGTCACTGCTATGAAGGGTTCCTTATAGAATCGTGGAGAATGACGAAGAAAGAGCATCACACACAACAGGTTTTACTTTTTCGCAGAATACTGATCTATCTTCTCTGTGTTTAAATGCGTGTGTCTGCACGCATGTATATTTGTTGTAAGGGCAGCAGTGTAGCGCGGGGTTCCTGGAAATTCTCCCGCACAACAACGATTTTGTTACGTGCGCAACTTTAATAGATATGAAGGATATGAATTTGCTTAATCTGGCGCTGCGCTGGATCAGAGTGTTCGAATTCATTTGCGTTCAATAGGTTCACGTTTGTGTTATTCAGACAAAGATGACCGTGCTTTCAAAAATTCAATCGGATAATTGGAAAAGAATCTAAAAATACTTATCAAAAATTGAAATTTTGAGCATTTTGAGGTGATATGAAGGTTGAAAATGGACTATGGGTGTGCATAAATGGGTAAGAAACTATATTCAGGTATAAAGACCACATTAAATCAGTTGTGAACGTAAAATACAATGTGGAATCAACTGCTTGGAACTGATCTGGTGCCAGTCAAAAAACAACCATTCAAAAGTAGGTATTTTTGTCACACCTGTTTGTTTTTCCCTTATTTCAAATTCCTCTAATTTTAGCTTTAAATGTAAATCGTGTGATTTCTTTGGAAGCCCTAGGTTACGAATAATCTGCATAAGAATCGTTCCCGATATTCCATGGCGTATGTTTTCAGCCCCATGTATATAGCTGGCTACATACGTACGCATCAGATGGTTTCGGCAAATGCGGAATACCGCAGAAGATCCTCCTCTGGCTGACCTCAGTAGTGACTGCTGGTGATTGTATTTTATGTAGGAAACGGACAGAGTCAATATTTCTTTTCTGAGAATATCTGGTCCATTATCTCCAGTCTCTGGTAAATTAGGTAACCTGTCATCCTGTAAAAAAAAAGTTTTCAGATATGTTTTCCTGTTGCGGGTTTAACTTCAGTTGCCACCAGAAATTCATTATTTCTGTCCCGTCTCGCATTACACTCGAAAATAGTGGGTCAAAAAATGACTGTAGCTCAATTTTGACGACGGATTTCAATTCGTCACGAAAAATTGAGTAATTAGCCCCAGCGCCGACGCCGAATCTCTCCAAGAATTTTTTTGCCCGAGAAAAGACAAGATGAAAATAGTATGGAGAAAATTTTAAAATTCGAAAAAATCAAAAATTCTGATTTAAAGACTGTTATCGACTCAATTTTTCACGCCGAGTTCAAATCCAGTGTTCAAATTTGGCGGCCACTCTCCGTTCCCGAGATGCACTCAAAAATGTGATCAAAGTGGGTCAAATAATGACGGTAGCTCAATTTTGACGACGGATTTGAATTCGTCTCGAAAAACTGAGTAATTTGCCCCAGCGCCAACAAAAATTATACGTGACGATTCGACTGACCACAGACACCCGAGCACCTGGAAAAATCCGAGTTACTGACATCCGCCATTTCCACATGCATGGTGCTCGACGATTCACAATTCGATGGTATTGAACATAACGGATGTCAGTATTCGGGTGTTTCAAGGTCTCGGTCTATACCAACTCTGTGGCGCGCTAGCATCGCTTGTTCTGTTTTTCGAAATGTTGTTATCAGTAGTAGGATAGAAAAAGGCGGGAACCCGTATGATGAACCCAAGATGAACCTAGAAGCGTAATTCCACTGCATCTTATTGTAATTTGCTCATGTATCTGTATGATGATCTTAAATTAGAACAAGTGTTCTGCCATGTTGGCAATTACTACACAAATAATCTCACTTAATGTATCAAAATGTTCGAACGGTATAGCAGGAACCCTTGATACGTCAGTTTTATCCTACTATTAGGTGAAAGCGCCAAGTTGTCAGAAATGATCTCCTCTCACCAAAATTTCAATCCGCATCGCTCTAGCTGTCTCCAGTCCAAAGTTACACGCGTTTTTCTGCAGAAAATTTTTTTTCAAAAATTTGCACAAAAGTGAAAAAAAGTGAAATTTGTCAGAACCCCGGCAAATCTACTATCAAACTGAAGGTAATGAAAAGTTGGAACTTCTCTAGAAGCTAAAAAGCGCTCAGTTTTCCTCTATCTCCCATAGTTCTCGAGAAAAATGAGCTTTTTTCGGTGAACGCGCAATGAAAACGCAAAGTTGTCAGAAATGATCTCCTCTCACCAAAATTTCAATCCGCATCGCTCTAGCTGTCTCCAGTCCAAAGTTACACGCGTTTTTCTGCAGAAAATTTTTTTCAAAAATTTGCACAAAAGTGAAAAAAAGTGAAATTTGTCAGAACCCCGGCAAATCTACTATCAAACTGAAGGTAATGAAAAGTTGGAACTTCTCTAGAAGCTAAAAAGCGCTCAGTTTTCCTCTATCTCCCATAGTTCTCGAGAAAAATGAGCTTTTTTCGGTGAAAGCGCAATGAAAACGCAAAGTTGTCAGAAATGATCTCCTCTCACCAAAATTTCAATCCGCATCGCTCTAGCTGTCTCCAGTCCAATGTTACACGCGTTTTTCTGCAGAAAATTTTTTTTCAAAAATTTGCACAAAAGTGAAAAAAAGTGAAATTTGTCAGAACCCCGGCAAATCTACTATCAAACTGAAGGTAATGAAAAGTTGGAACTTCTCTAGAAGCTAAAAAGCGCTCAGTTTTCCTCTATCTCCCATAGTTCTCGAGAAAAATGAGCTTTTTTCGGTGAACGCGCAATGAAAACGCAAAGTTGTCAGAAATGATCTCCTCTCACCAAAATTTCAATCCGCATCGCTCTAGCTGTCTCCAGTCCAAAGTTACACGCGTTTTTCTGCAGAAAATTTTTTTCAAAAATTTGCACAAAAGTGAAAAAAAGTGAAATTTGTCAGAACCCCGGCAAATCTACTATCAAACTGAAGGTAATGAAAAGTTGGAACTTCTCTAGAAGCTAAAAAGCGCTCAGTTTTCCTCTATCTCCCATAGTTCTCGAGAAAAATGAGCTTTTTTCGGTGAACGCGCAATGAAAACGCAAAGTTGTCAGAAATGATCTCCTCTCACCAAAATTTCAATCCGCATCGCTCTAGCTGTCTCCAGTCCAAAGTTACACGCGTTTTTCTGCAGAAAATTTTTTTCAAAAATTTGCACAAAAGTGAAAAAAAGTGAAATTTGTCAGAACCCCGGCAAATCTACTATCAAACTGAAGGTAATGAAAAGTTGGAACTTCTCTAGAAGCTAAAAAGCGCTCAGTTTTCCTCTATCTCCCATAGTTCTCGAGAAAAATGAGCTTTTTTCGGTGAAAGCGCAATGAAAACGCAAAGTTGTCAGAAATGATCTCCTCTCACCAAAATTTCAATCCGCATCGCTCTAGCTGTCTCCAGTCCAATGTTACACGCGTTTTTCTGCAGAAAATTTTTTTTCAAAAATTTGCACAAAAGTGAAAAAAAGTGAAATTTGTCAGAACCCCGGCAAATCTACTATCAAACTGAAGGTAATGAAAAGTTGGAACTTCTCTAGAAGCTAAAAAGCGCTCAGTTTTCCTCTATCTCCCATAGTTCTCGAGAAAAATGAGCTTTTTTCGGTGAACGCGCAATGAAAACGCAAAGTTGTCAGAAATGATCTCCTCTCACCAAAATTTCAATCCGCATCGCTCTAGCTGTCTCCAGTCCAAAGTTACACGCGTTTTTCTGCAGAAAATTTTTTTCAAAAATTTGCACAAAAGTGAAAAAAAGTGAAATTTGTCAGAACCCCGGCAAATCTACTATCAAACTGAAGGTAATGAAAAGTTGGAACTTCTCTAGAAGCTAAAAAGCGCTCAGTTTTCCTCTATCTCCCATAGTTCTCGAGAAAAATGAGCTTTTTTCGGTGAACGCGCAATGAAAACGCAAAGATGTCAGAAATGATCTCCTCTCACCAAAATTTCAATCCGCATCGCTCTAGCTGTCTCCAGTCCAAAGTTACACGCGTTTTTCTGCAGAAAATTTTTTTCAAAAATTTGCACAAAAGTGAAAAAAAGTGAAATTTGTCAGAACCCCGGCAAATCTACTATCAAACTGAAGGTAATGAAAAGTTGGAACTTCTCTAGAAGCTAAAAAGCGCTCAGTTTTCCTCTATCTCCCATAGTTCTCGAGAAAAATGAGCTTTTTTCGGTGAAAGCGCAATGAAAACGCAAAGTTGTCAGAAATGATCTCCTCTCACCAAAATTTCAATCCGCATCGCTCTAGCTGTCTCCAGTCCAATGTTACACGCGTTTTTCTGCAGAAAATTTTTTTTCAAAAATTTGCACAAAAGTGAAAAAAAGTGAAATTTGTCAGAACCCCGGCAAATCTACTATCAAACTGAAGGTAATGAAAAGTTGGAACTTCTCTAGAAGCTAGAAAGCGCTCAGTTTTCCTCTATCTCCCATAGTTCTCGAGAAAAATGAGCTTTTTTCGGTGAAAGCGCAATGAAAACGCAAAGTTGTCAGAAATGATCTCCTCTCACCAAAATTTCAATCCGCATCGCTCTAGCTGTCTCCAGTCCAAAGTTACACGCGTTTTTCTGCAGAAAATTTTTTTTCAAAAATTTGCACAAAAGTGAAAAAAAGTGAAATTTGTCAGAACCCCGGCAAATCTACTATCAAACTGAAGGTAATGAAAAGTTGGAACTTCTCTAGAAGCTAAAAAGCGCTCAGTTTTCCTCTATCTCCCATAGTTCTCGAGAAAAATGAGCTTTTTTCGGTGAACGCGCAATGAAAACGCAAAGTTGTCAGAAATGATCTCCTCTCACCAAAATTTCAATCCGCATCGCTCTAGCTGTCTCCAGTCCAAAGTTACACGCGTTTTTCTGCAGAAAATTTTTTTCAAAAATTTGCACAAAAGTGAAAAAAAGTGAAATTTGTCAGAACCCCGGCAAATCTACTATCAAACTGAAGGTAATGAAAAGTTGGAACTTCTCTAGAAGCTAAAAAGCGCTCAGTTTTCCTCTATCTCCCATAGTTCTCGAGAAAAATGAGCTTTTTTCGGTGAAAGCGCAATGAAAACGCAAAGTTGTCAGAAATGATCTCCTCTCACCAAAATTTCAATCCGCATCGCTCTAGCTGTCTCCAGTCCAAAGTTACACGCGTTTTTCTGCAGAAAATTTTTTTTCAAAAATTTGCACAAAAGTGAAAAAAAGTGAAATTTGTCAGAACCCCGGCAACTCTACTATCAAACTGAAGGTAATGAAAAGTTGGAACTTCTCTAGAAGCTAAAAAGCGCTCAGTTTTCCTCTATCTCCCATAGTTCTCGAGAAAAATGATCTTTTTTCGGTGAACGCGCAATGAAAACGCAAAGTTGTCAGAAATGATCTCCTCTCACCAAAATTTCAATCCGCATCGCTCTAGCTGTCTCCAGTCCAAAGTTACACGCGTTTTTCTGCAGAAAATTTTTTTCAAAAATTTGCACAAAAGTGAAAAAAAGTGAAATTTGTCAGAACCCCGGCAAATCTACTATCAAACTGAAGGTAATGAAAAGTTGGAACTTCTCTAGAAGCTAAAAAGCGCTCAGTTTTCCTCTATCTCCCATAGTTCTCGAGAAAAATGAGCTTTTTTCGGTGAACGCGCAATGAAAACGCAAAGATGTCAGAAATGATCTCCTCTCACCAAAATTTCAATCCGCATCGCTCTAGCTGTCTCCAGTCCAAAGTTACACGCGTTTTTCTGCAGAAAATTTTTTTCAAAAATTTGCACAAAAGTGAAAAAAAGTGAAATTTGTCAGAACCCCGGCAAATCTACTATCAAACTGAAGGTAATGAAAAGTTGGAACTTCTCTAGAAGCTAAAAAGCGCTCAGTTTTCCTCTATCTCCCATAGTTCTCGAGAAAAATGAGCTTTTTTCGGTGAAAGCGCAATGAAAACGCAAAGTTGTCAGAAATGATCTCCTCTCACCAAAATTTCAATCCGCATCGCTCTAGCTGTCTCCAGTCCAAAGTTACACGCGTTTTTCTGCAGAAAATTTTTTTTCAAAAATTTGCACAAAAGTGAAAAAAAGTGAAATTTGTCAGAACCCCGGCAAATCTACTATCAAACTGAAGGTAATGAAAAGTTGGAACTTCTCTAGAAGCTAAAAAGCGCTCAGTTTTCCTCTATCTCCCATAGTTCTCGAGAAAAATGAGCTTTTTTCGGTGAAAGCGCAATGAAAACGCAAAGTTGTCAGAAATGATCTCCTCTCACCAAAATTTCAATCCGCATCGCTCTAGCTGTCTCCAGTCCAAAGTTACACGCGTTTTTCTGCAGAAAATTTTTTTTCAAAAATTTGCACAAAAGTGAAAAAAAGTGACATTTGTCAGAACCCCGGCAAATCTACTATCAAACTGAAGGTAATGAAAAGTTGGAACTTCTCTAGAAGCTAAAAAGCGCTCAGTTTTCCTCTATCTCCCATAGTTCTCGAGAAAAATGAGCTTTTTTCGGTGAAAGCGCAATGAAAACGCAAAGTTGTCAGAAATGATCTCCTCTCACCAAAATTTCAATCCGCATCGCTCTAGCTGTCTCCAGTCCAAAGTTACACGCGTTTTTCTGCAGAAAATTTTTTTTCAAAAATTTGCACAAAAGTGAAAAAAAGTGAAATTTGTCAGAACCCCGGCAAATCTACTATCAAACTGAAGGTAATGAAAAGTTGGAACTTCTGTAGAAGCTAAAAAGCGCTCAGTTTTCCTCTATCTCCCATAGTTCTCGAGAAAAATGAGCTTTTTTCGGTGAAAGCGCAATGAAAACGCAAAGTTGTCAGAAATGATCTCCTCTCACCAAAATTTCAATCCGCATCGCTCTAGCTGTCTCCAGTCCAATGTTACACGCGTTTTTCTGCAGAAAATTTTTTTTCAAAAATTTGCACAAAAGTGAAAAAAAGTGAAATTTGTCAGAACCCCGGCAAATCTACTATCAAACTGAAGGTAATGAAAAGTTGGAACTTCTTTAGAAGCTAAAAAGCGCTCAGTTTTCCTCTATCTCCCATAGTTCTCGAGAAAAATGAGCTTTTTTCGGTGAAAGCGCAATGAAAACGCAAAGTTGTCAGAAATGATCTCCTCTCACCAAAATTTCAATCCGCATCGCTCTAGCTGTCTCCAGTCCAAAGTTACACGCGTTTTTCTGCAGAAAATTTTTTTTCAAAAATTTGCACAAAAGTGAAAAAAAGTGAAATTTGTCAGAACCCCGGCAAATCTACTATCAAACTGAAGGTAATGAAAAGTTGGAACTTCTCTAGAAGCTAAAAAGCGCTCAGTTTTCCTCTATCTCCCATAGTTCTCGAGAAAAATGAGCTTTTTTCGGTGAAAGCGCAATGAAAACGCAAAGTTGTCAGAAATGATCTCCTCTCACCAAAATTTCAATCCGCATCGCTCTAGCTGTCTCCAGTCCAAAGTTACACGCGTTTTTCTGCAGAAAATTTTTTTTCAAAAA
>CM063113.1:24974811-24996196 GCA_031841125.1 Acanthococcus lagerstroemiae | reverse complement strand
TACATTTAGATAACTGAGTATAAATTCTTGGAGGATTTGTCTAATAATGTACCAACAAACTTTGTATTGTTGATTCGGGATTCGGAGTCAACCATATTGTAGATACGGGAACTGGAGGTAGAGCAGGAGCCCTGAAGAATTTTATTGCTAGAGCTGGCATAGCCGTAGCTAGAAAAAAAAAATTAATTTACTGGGGTCGCAGCCAGAGATAAGTCTAGAATTTTACGGGAGTTGGAAACGGAAGCAAATTGTGGCCTGGTGACTTTAACTCGTCGGTATTCTTCTACGTTTTTCTACGTTCTTGTCTGTTTGTGTACGTTTTTCTACATATTTAAAATAAAAAGTAAAAAGATAAAAACTTTTTTTTTTGCTTGTTGCAAATGTGTCCGGTATTCCTAAAATTCAGATGCGATAATCTTATACGCATAGGCTGCCGGGGAAGAATAAATAACGGCCGCTGTCATTAATAATAAAATTCGCTAACAGGTGGAAGATGGCGAGGTAATGCGCGAAATCAAGAAAAGAAAATTAACAGCAGAGAAATAGGAGGCAAAAAGGAGGTAAAGATCCTGGGCAACGATCACCTCACGTCGCGGAATCAATGAATGATAACACATACCAAAAAACTTTGGGATTAGTATTAGGTCTGGTCCAGTAAAGGCAGAGTCTGAAAGCGGAGGGAAGCAGACAAGTCTAATTATTCGATACAGACCAAGTTGGAGCATTAGGTAAACCGGAAAACAAGAATTAGAAAACGCGTGACTGGTTAAGTCCAAACAACAGCCTAAACGAAGAAACTATATAATCGTGGTCTGCTGAAGAAATCGAATCCAAAGCCAATATACGGTACTAACGACAGCGCACCGAAACCACAGTGGAAACCGTAGAGCTCACCAGCCACAATCAGGAAAGCCATCGGTGTGGGACTGGCCCGGGTGGCTACCTGGGGGCCCAAAAACAGCTGTACTGCAACAATATTTTGCTTGAGAAAATTTTTCAACAAAAGTTTGAAGAAAATTATTTTCGAGTGCGGACTATTCAAAAATAATTGTATTATGTAGACATTTAGGAAAGAAGAAATATTTCGAGAAGGATTATCGATATTATTCCATTTTTAAGAAAACAAGGGCTTGCATTCGGGGGAAAATTTGAAGGCGCCTATTATTTATATGAAGCTGATAAATGAAAAAATGTTGGTAATTTTTTAGCATTAGTATTACTTTTGTGGCTAAATATGACATGATACTCTACAATCACGCAAAAACTGCGAGTTGTTTAGTAAGTAGAGAAAACTATAAAGCATAGTTCTAATAAAGGTCGTGGATCGCTTATCACTTTTCTTTCAAAAACGACTATTCATACCTGAGCTCATTGTAATTATGGGACATGTAGTGCAAGATCAAATAATAAATGCCCTAAATGAATGTGTAAAATTCAGCATAATGGTCGAATTAGTTCAACAGGATGCAGTATTTGTAAGTGACTCATATAAAAGAATGGATTTGTGGAGAAATGAATTTGCGACTACAATGGAAGGTCATAATAAAGTGAGGCGTTAGGGCAAAATTGGAAAAACAAGATGGTGTAGCTAAGATAAGGCATTACCTTCAGTTTTTGAACTACCTGCAAAAATACCAGAAATGAAGAAATCACGATTTCTTATTATTTTGAAATATCTCAAAAAGGTATAGCTGTAGGCAGGAAATTTGATTGTAGATCAAAAGTTCAGGCATGTTCTTTCATGAAGAATTGGGAGAAATTTGATACAATTTTACCGCCGTAATTATTTTAGATTTTTTTGTTTCATATCACAGCTCGTGTTTCAAAATGTTTGCAGTCTTCTTCATTAGATTATCTACAAGCATGGAAAATGGTGGAAAAACTGAGCTCTCAAATCGAAGCCAAAAGAAATGAAACATATTTTGTTAAATTGTATGAAGAAACAAACTTATTTGTGAGAGAATGTACCTAATGAATATTTTGCAAAGGAAGAGGCCGATGAACTGGAATTTGAAGATATTAGTGATGACGAAGACAATAAGAAGGAATGTGAGCTTGAACTGAAGGAAACTATGTCAATAGAAACAGAAGAAGATTTTGCACCTCGTAGAATTCCTAAAAAATAAAAAAGAGAAGCAGTGAGCAACTCAGTGATGAACGACCAGAATTAGACTTATCCACAGATTTTCGTATGAATATTCTTTATAGCATTGCTGACAATGCTCAAAGAAGTATCAAGAAGAGACGTTTATTCCAAATGAAGATTTATATACCGATTGTTCGTGGTTGGATCCAGGAAAATTTGAAGAAATTTCAAACATAAAAAGTATTTTAGAATTTCCTACATTAACTTTTGCAAAGATAGGTGAATTAACAGGATTGAGCAGAATATCTTTACTGGATGAACTCAAGCAATTTGCAGGGCAGTATAATAGCTTGACTCAAAATCGGCGGAAACTTTATACAGCTACAGCAGCAGTAGGTTTTCAAGACAAAGGACAGGTTGAGAATGATCAAGATCAAAATTTGGAAAGTTCAGCATCTGAAGAAGAATTAGATTTAGATTCAGGAATGAGAAAATGACAGCAGGTCAAGCTCACCATGATGAAGATACAGACTGTGCCTCGTGTTTGGGATGCCTCTTTTCAATATTGGGTGAATTAACAACTATGTCTGAAATCTTTAACAATTTATATGCAGCTATAAAATTCATACTTTTGTTGCCCTACACCCAAGTGTGTTGCAAACGATATTTTTCGAAGTTGAAAAAATTCAAGGATTGTTCAAGAAATACTCTTGGCCAAGAATTATTAAGCCCTTTACTGTTGATGTTTGCAGAATCTGATCTTTCAAAAAATATTAATGTTGATGAAATTATTGACCAGTTTGTGCAATCATCAAAAGAATTAAAGAAATTACTACTTTGATTTTGTCTTTGTTATTTGTGTACTTATTTTTAATTGGCAACGCTGTCCTTTTTTTGACTTCAATTCTCATAGAATTGCGTTATCATTTTACTCTTGACTTTTTTCTTGTATTCGTTTTTGCATTGTTATAATGAAGTTTAACAGAATTCATTGCAAGTATTTTTTGCCTTATTATTGAAATTAACTACAGTCTTTTCTGTTATGTTATGTTTGTTTGTTGAAGGACCAGAGCTCAATTTTAAAAAGTGGGGTATGACACGGGGCCCGATATGCAAGAATAGCTAGGGGCCTTAAAGAAAGCCAATCCGACACTGAAAGCCATGGCATTTATTTCTGCTACAGGTGCTACACCGAAAACGAACAAGAAACTGAACATGGATACTTTTGTTGATATTTAGTATGGATCGCACTAAACACCAACACGAGATGACACTGAAAAATGGCTGGCCCCTACCTGGTTCATATGACAGTTTCAACAACATGTGCTACACCAAAACCGACTAAAAACCGGACCCTCTAAAGTTGTCCACCCATGACTGCCCCCTCGTAGCTGTTACTGTTCTCATGAAATTGATACATTTTCGAAGTGGATTGTACGTTTAATTTCTCTTGGGAGGGACTCGGACTCTCTTATAGGATAGTGGAATCGGAATATGAATTTTGTACTTTTTGGGTCACGGAGGATCGATGTCAACCAATATTAAGTACATAGTTTAACGGTTCACTGCGCTGCATAATTGCATGATTTTACTTCCTTTCGTTTCTAAAATCAGGGAGAGGTTCATTTTTTGCTCGAAAATTTTCATTAAAAAACAGTTAGTAGTAAAAAATGACTTTCCACGGCCGCGGCCGTTGAAATTATGAAATGAAAATTGGCCTTCCTTGACTCAGGGTGAAATGTGTTTCCTAATACTCAAGTACAGCTAATATGGGCATTTTCAAATACGCAACCACTTCTTTATGGATACATCCTTCATCTTCATTCTTCACCTTCTGGATATAGAGATGATGAGGGCCACATACAGAAGTGGTTGCATAGCTTAGACAAGGAGGAGCTAGTACCTGAATTCAATTTTTTTTTTTAAGTGTTAAAAATATAGTCCCTTTCCCACGAATGAAATAAGCAGTTGCTAAATACGACATGCCCTTTTGCACAACACGGCTTACTTAACGAGTTAAAATAAAAGACACGGCGACGATTTGCAACTGCGTACCAAATTTCGATCTTAATGAGACTCTGCAGTAGTAGATTCTCTGAACATCAGAATTTATGCATCCAGTAAAAATCTCAATTCGGTGTTCTCGTATTTTTGAGGTCGGCAACTCAGTACTATCTGAAACCGAAATAAATTAGTTATAAACGAAGATGTATGATTCTAAAAATATTAGTAATAAAGTAAGTATAAATCATCAATTAATACCATGCCATACAATGACGGGTCCACGAAGCAATACTGGGAGGAGCAATTCAAAATGGGTAAGCGCATTTCATAGTTTTCATTTCCCCACTTACAACTAGTTCCTGAGTACATGTATCATTTTTTGTCCTGACAATAGAAATTGAGATAACTCAGAAATATTTAGATTCGAAAAATGTATACAACTGTTTGTGTTTCCTAATGGTCAAGTATGGAGAATATGGGCACATTCAAATACGCAGCCACTTTTTTATGGGTCCGTCCTCATATTCCCCATCTGAATAGAGATGACGAGGGCTACATACACAAGAGCGGCAGCGAAGCTCGGACAAGCAGGGGCAAGTATTTGAAGAAGTGTCCATCTGCACCTCGCTTGACACAACTTTATTATTATTTCGAAAAATTGTTTTCTTTTGTTCAAAAATCCGAATTAAAAAAGTAAGTTCTAAAAGAATTGTCCCTTTTTTACGAATGAAATAAGCGACTGCTGAATACGACACGTCATCTCCTTACGCATCACCATGGTCGCCCGCAGAGGGTAGCGGAAGTAGCGACCGCTACCTCATAAGCCTTTTATATATATTTTTTATTTTCTAGTTTTTGTGTTTGTGCACTATTAGGGATATTTGCGATTCATGTAATTAAATCGTTCAATAATACGTTTTCGTCAACATATAGGGACTGCGTATGATCGTTTTCTTAGTTATCAGCCAGTGACTCATGCCCATGTAACTATTCACTAATCTCGATTCAAATACAAAAATCAAGGTTAATTTATGGTCGTCTGCATTTTCTCTTGCTACCCACAAAAAATTGTGCGGGCGGCCATGAACACGGATGCGAGTTCGTCTCGAAAAATTGAGTAATATCAGCACCAGCGCCGACGCCGAAGCTCTCCGAAAAATCTTTCGCCCCAAAAAAGACGTAATGTATATACCTAGTATAAGAAAATTAAAAAATTTGAAAAATCAAAAATTTAAAACTGAAGCTCAATTTTTCACGCTAATTTCGAATTCGGAGTTCAAATTTGGCGGCTACGCTTCGTTTCCAAGATAAATTCGAAAATATTGTCGAAATGGGTCAAAAAATGAGTCTACCTCAAATTTGACAACGGATTCGAATTCGCTTCGAAAAACGAGTAATTAGCACCAGCGCCGACGCCGAAGCTCTCCGAATAATTTTGCGCCCCAAAAAATATGTGATGTACAAGTATGGAGAAATTTGAAAAATTTGAAAAATCAAAAAATGTTGAATTAACGACAGTTTTCTACTCAATTTTTCACGTTGAGTTCGAATTCAGTGTTCAAATTTGGCGATGACGCTTCGTTCCCGAGATAAATTCGAAAATGCGGTTGAAATGGGTTCATAAATCAGTTTAGTTCAAATTTGAAAACTGATTCTAATTCGCCTCGAGAAATTGAGTAATTCGTTCCCGAACCCACAAAATCACGACGCTCGTGATCTCGTGTACCAGACCCGCTAAGTGACGAACGTCGTGATCTCGTGTACTGGACCCACAAAGTCACGACTCCCGCGATCATGTGTACCGAACCCACGGATTCATGACCCCCGTAGTCTAGTGTACCGGACCCACGAAGTTTGTATTCAGTGTGCAAATTTGGCGATGACGATCCGTTCCCGAGATAGGCTCGAAAAGGTGGTCGAAAATGGGTCAAATAATGAGTCTAGCTCAAATTTGATAACGGATTCGAATTCGTCTGGAAAACTTAAGTAATTAGCACCAGCGCCGACGCCGAAGCTCGTGGTTGCAATGGGTCAAAAAATGATTCTAGCTCAATTTGACAACGGATTTGAATTCCTCTCAAAAAATTTAGTAATTAGCACTAACTATTCTCTAATCTCAATTCAAATACAAAAATCAGGGTTAAAGTATGGTCGTCAGCATTTTCGCTTGCTACCTTATCTAGAAATTCTGCGGGCGTTCATGCATAACACGGCTTAATTAATGAGTTAAATTGAAAAACGTGATAACCATTTGCGACTGCGTACCGAATTTCACTTTGCGATGCGTCAGATCAATATTGATGAGATTCTGAAAAAATTCTACGCAGATCAGAGTTCATGCATCCAGCAAAGATCTCAAGTCGCTATTTTGCTATATTTGAGTTCGGCAGCACACTACTACCTGCAATCGGAACAAAAAAATTAGTTATAACAAAGACGTATGATCATACGCATATTAGTAATTAAAGTAAGTATTTCTGGGTGGCCGAGAGGCTGGTCCCGGGTTCAAGCCCACGTAGCAACTCGCTACATTTCGACCTAGGCCGATTTTTCGGCAAGATGAGAAGAAGGCTAAGACAGCCCTAACAGCCTCCCCGAGTAATGTTCAAAAGGGCGGATTCCAGGACTCGGGTTGAGAGTAAATTAGAAAAGAGATGTTTTAATGATTAATAGATACCATGCCGTACAGTGGCAGATCGCAGATCCACAAAGTAATCCTGGAAGGACAAATTTCAAATGGTCAATAATTTTACAGTTTTCACTCCCGCACTGCCAACCAGAGCCTGTGTACTTATTGTATTTTTTTTTTTTTGTCCTCCCAATGGAAGACTAGATAACTGAGAAATCGGTACTTGCAGTTTTGAACAAGTTGTACTTCTGACTATTTTTTTCTTATTGATGTTGAAAATAAAAATAACTTTCAAAGGGAACATTAAATTTTTCCAAGTCGTGGCGTTATCACCGACTGGGTAAATATTTTCGAAAGATTTTTTACGCACGTTACAATAACACCCAATTTTTCACCTCAAAGAAGACACTATAGAGTAAGTCTCAAGACTAGCTAAGACTTTGATATTCAGTAAGAATCGCTTACACTCTTCAAATTAGTTTAAAATGTTTAAGATTTTTTGAAACCTGTCTAATACTCGCGAAGCCTGTTCAAGACCCAATTACGACTCATAATAACTCTTTCAGACTTGATTATTATCCTTTAGAGCATGATCAAGACATTTTAGAACTCTTGATGCTTTTTCCCGCTCGTGTAAAACTGTAAAAGCAACTCTCCAGAATTTGTTTAAGACTTTACAATAAGTACTCCGGTTCTAGATCCACTGGCTGTACAAGATCGAATCAAAACCTATACAATGATAAGACATTAAATTGTCTTTAACGCTCTTATAAACGGTTTAAAAATTCGTTCAGACTGTTTCGGACGGTATAACTCTTTCAAATATGCTCCAGACTCTTTACAACTTTTCCAGATTTGATCCTGACTTCTCAAGATTTGGCCATTACTTATTGAGTCTTTCTCCGACTTTTACAATATTCTCAAGTCTCGTTTAATGGTGAAGACTATTGGAGATCCATGTATAAGACTCTTCTAAATTTGAATGAAACTCGATATGACTCTTCTAGACTTGTTTCGAACTTTTGAGACACTTTTTCACACTAGTCTAGGAATTTGGGATGCCTCGAAACTCTGGAAAACTAGCAGGTTAGCTTGAGACTAAGCAAAACTGCTATTTTTGAACAGTCTTCAATTTCAGTGTTTTCCTCTGGGGAGGGCCAATCTCCCCATTGTCTCTCATATGTATCCATGTCTGGTAGGTAAGAAAAGGATTAGAGATTTACAATGAAAATTAATAAACAAATATAAGAACACACCGAATTTGATTTACGAACAACAGCATCTTGTCTTCTGATTTGACCTGGAAAACTTTTCAGGAACATGAATGCAGCAGAGGTAATCACGCGAAACTCGTTTCTCAGCATTTCTATCACCTGTATCAAACGTAAATTTAGTACACGATTTATATTTAAAGCTAAAATTGAAGGAAAAACAAACAGATGTGACAAGAAACCCTCCACTTCTGAATGGTTGTTTCTTAACTGCACCAGATCGGTTGCAGCATGATCGACTCCAAATCAGGTTCATCCTCGCTACCTGCAATACCAGCTCCTCCCCACCAAACTTTGCAACTAACAGAGAAGGACCTTATAATTAACCCACAATAAATTAACGTATCCTACGATAAAAATTAAGTTTTGGTGGAGCTCTTTGAGCCCAGCTTGACAACAACACCATACAGCATCAACGACTCAGAATCTGGTCTACCTTTTTCTCACCAATTTCCTCCTCCTGATCCACTGTATGTCGTTTTTTACATGCGCAGTTCAAGAACCCAGATCACACTCGAAAGCTGCTGGTACCCTCCTCCCACCAATACGCACTAGCGATACATCTAAATTTAATAAATATCCTAGTAATAAGAGAAACTTCTACAGACCGTAACTAATCTTTCAGCAATTGGGTGAGCAGGCATCTTAAATTTTTATTTCTGGTGTTGGTTGTGTACCCTTGGTACTGATTTCAGTTAATGACCATCGACAAATTGGAAACTAGTAAACTGGCGCCTTCAGTTTTCGTTTCTCCCGCCGGTTCTCACGTAAATAAGTTGTTTCCGCATCCAATTGAATGAACTTCTGCAAGTAAAAATTGAAAAATTAGAAGAAAACCAAGTGAAACACAATCGGCTCAAAATCAGATTTGCATCCTCGCTCCGTGCACATCAGTGACCCCTTCCCCTCCAACCTTTACTCAAAACACAAATAGACCCTTGTATACTCTCGAATGGGTGTTTCAAAAATGCTGTTATGAACTGCCGCATATATATCCTCGTGCTGACTCTATCTTTGGTAATAAACTGAAAAATAAGCAAGGCCAAAGAAATAAGGCTTCCGAGAGACATACGAGACGTGACAGAAATAATGAAATTTTCGCGGCAACCGAAGTTAAACTCAGCAACTGGAAAACATATCTGAAAACTTTTTTTTTCAGGATGACAGGTTACGGGAACCCTGCCTCGGGCACGAGGACTCGCGTGAACAAGGTCTAGCCCACAAGTTCCTTACATCGTGAGCCTCACTTCAGGTCCGTAGTTAACTGCTTGTGTGTGCCAGGGCATTTTATATTTCAACCAGGGCATTAGCGTAGGTTTTGTTGCCGCGGGCATGGAATGAGAGCGTAAATCCTCAACATGAGGATTTTATCATAGAAAAATGTCGTGAATATAATGTCCCTGCAGTAGTATGGTTTATTGACAATGCAAAAGTTTTTAACTGGGTAAAGTGGAAAGCCCTAATGAGCACGATGATGGAGATGGAAGTACCTAGACACCTGACAGACTTGGTGAAGATACTGTGCAGAAGCAATGAAATAACTGAAGTAAGAATTGAAAGAGAGGAGTCTGGAACGTGCAGAGTAGGACGAGGTGTCAGGCAGGGAAGATATCTTGTCACGACAACTCTTCAACATATATGTATATGGAGAGAACGCTATGAGAAAGACACTGGAAAACTGGAGCGGTGGCATCTCAATAGGTGGCCAGGAATTCTCGAATCTAAGATATGCCGGAGATACAACTCTGCTGGAAACTTCCGGCAGGAAAATGGCGGAGCTTACTGAGCGTGTCAGGAAGATCGGCAAAAATTACGGGCTACTCATAAATTATTCGAAAAGCAAAATTATGGTGATGGACCGCAAAGATATCCTCACCTGACGCTTACCTACTGACGGGTTCAGAAGAAGTAGAGTCGTTTATATGTAAATCTGGCGTCGGTGATTGATGTCAACGGTGGCTTCTTGGCAGGGATAAAAAGAAGAATCGCTATCGGAAAGTCCGCAATGACGAGACTGAAAAACTTCACCGGCAATCACGGATGCGACAGATCTACGCAGGCCGGGAGAAATCTTAGTAACAACTCCAGGCCCTCGCCAATCCATGTCAATTCGAACTACAGAAAAATTACAACAGGTAATTTAATACCTAGCATTATCGTAGCTAAAAATAGCTGGAAAATAAAATTATGTTATGAAATAATAACTTGAAAACGAATTTTAAAATAAAAATCTAATCAAAAAGGCAGAGAAGATTGTACAGTAGGCTTATTGCTATGCACTAGAGACAGCCTATACGGCAAGAACAATTACTTTTGCAGGTTACCTTCTGCAGCCTATAACACACAGAAGGGTCATACTCGACTGAGAAATCTAAAATGTCTGTAATACTGTAAGACTGAAATCTAAGCCTAAATTTTAATGCACTGGAGCTGCAGGCATCTCTATCCAGCTATTCTTAATCACTTTGTCACTTTCCAGCAAGGACAACCAAACGGAAGATTTTGCACCACCTAGATCAACTCCTTTTTCAGTGACTCGGTATATAGTAAGAAATCGTTTCGTTCTGAGACTTTTGTCACTGAGCTATTCTGATAAAATAATGCGAACATAATACTGACAAACTCTTTTTCAAAAAAGCCTAAATCAAAATAAGTGACTCATTCTATTGTAGTTACTTTCGAAACGACAGCCTAAAGCGCATTCATTGCTTAACGGTACATCTAAATTTAATAAATATCCTAGCAATAAGAGAAATCTCTACATACCGCAACGAATCTTTCAGCATTTGGGTGCGCATGCATCTTCGAATTAGCTTCTGGCGTTGGTTAGTGTACACTTGGCACTGATTCCAGTTGAACGGCCACAGGCAAATTGGAAATTTGTAAACCAAGCGCCTTCAGCTATCATTTCTCAGTAGTTTCAGCATCCAGATAAGCGAACTTCTGCAAATCAAAATTCCAAGAGTAGAAGAAAACTAAGTGAAGCATGATCGGCTCAAAATCAGATCTACACCCTCACTCCTGCACACCGACACCCTCCCCTCCAACCTTTACCGACAACAGAAACCGACCGTTATTCTAAAACTCTCATGTTCTAAAATAAAATGCAGTCATTTTAGTGGAGCTCTTGGGCCCAGCTTGAAAATAACACCATGCAGCACCAACGGCTCAAAATCTGATCTACCTGTTATCACCAATTCCCTCCTCCAGATCCTTGTATTTAAATAGTTTTTACATGCGCTCTTCAAGTGTTCAAGGAGCCAGATCCCACTCGGATACCGTTGAGCCCTTCCACCCACCAACATTCCTTAGTCGCCTCTCACGGCACGCAGCAGGCTTGCAGTTTGCACATGCTTGCATGCGATTGGGCGATTGGTGTATTCTGCTGCCCGCCAACAGGGAATGCTCCCATCACTGCCCCCCCCCCCAGCTATTACCCCAAGCCAACGATAACATTATGCTCAGATTATCATAACTTAAAACTACTACAAGTGCCGGTGGAGCTCTTTGGGCTCAGCTGAAAAATAACTCACTGGGTTTAGGGGTCAGCTGGAAAATAAAACACGATTAGAGCGTTAGGGGATGAAATTCGAGGCCTAAGTTCTTGCTCAGCAAAATGTGATGGTTGCAATATCTAATACATTAACTTCGATAAATAGGTATACCACTACTGTTGTTGACCACATCTTCATCCATTTAAACTTCCATAATATCAGAATAAGGAATCTAGCATGCTTACCAAACTAAAGCAATCTAAGTAGGAAAACTTTTTATTAAGAGACCTTTTGCCACTGAGCTATTCTGACAAAATAATACTGACGACCTCTGTTTCACAGTGGCTTGGGCCAAAAAAAGTGATACATTCTGTTTTAGTCACTTTAGAAACGCCAGCCTAAAGCGTATTCATTGCTTTAAAACAATCGCAACTTGTTGGCGACCAGTAGCTACACATCTACATTTTATAAATATCCTAGCAATATAAGAGAAATCTCCACATACCGCAACTAATCTGTCAGCAATTGGCTGAGCATGCATCTTCAATTTTTGCTTCTTCCGTTGGTGTACCCTTGGCACTGATTCCAGTTGAACGAGCATCGGCAAACTGGAAATTTGTGAACCGGCATCTCCAGCTTCCGCTTCTCCAGCTGATTCTCCCATGAATAATTTTCTAATTCGGCATCCAGTTGAGCGGACTTCTGCAAGTCATTCTGATGGAGCTCGTTGGGCCAACACCACGCAGCATCAACGGCTCCGAATCTGCTTTACCCGTTATCAACAATTTCCTCCTCCTGATTCATGCACCTACATAGTCTTTTACATGCACTCTTCAAGAGTTCAAGGAGCCAGGAAACTACCCATTCAGGTATCCCATCAGTGCCGAGGAGAATGGAGTAGGTATACTAATACAAACTATGGAGTCAGCGATAAATTCAGGGCGATAATTCCCAAATTGGACATGGTAATTTACGTGAGATTAGGAACCAAGCCTAAGCCAATCGTGATAATACATGCGTAGTACGTACATGCCGATAGCATAAAACATCACAGAGAAATCAATCGGTTATAAAAAAGCCAAGGAAAAATACAAAGAGGCTGCAACTCTGGCCAATGAACTGAAACATACGTAGGGTAAAAGGAATAAGCTTTCCAAGAAAAATACGAGTCGCGACAGAAATAATTAAATTCTCGTAGGACCGACGTTAAACTCAGCAACTGGAAAACATATCTGAAAACTTTTTGTTTTTCAGCGTGACAGGTTACCCACTTCACCAGAGTCTGGAGTTCATGGACCCCATTCTCTCGGGGAGGAAGAAAATATTGACTATGTCCGTTTCCTGCATGAACGACAATCACTTCGAAGGTAAGCCAAAGGAGGATCTCCTGCAGTATTCCGCGTTTGCCGAAACCATCCAATGCGAATGTGGCCAGCTATATGCGGCTAGACACGTACTCAAAGGAATATCGGGAACGATTCCTACACAGAAAATTCTGAACCTAGGGCTTCCACACAAGTCATGGCGACTAATTATCTCCCATCAGGGCGCCTCAATTAGCCGCAAAATGAAACTAATCTCCGAATTAAACCGATTTTCAGAAGACTATCAGTCCCGAAGATTGAGTCAGAAACCAGATAGATTACATACTCGCGATGGGCGATTTAAAAATGCCGTTACGAACAGTCGCACATATCCTGGTGCTGGCTGTACCTCTGGCCATAAACCGGAAAATGGGCGAGGCCAAAGGGATATGACTCCCGGAGAAAAGCGAAGAGATTGAAGGGTTCTGAAGGAAGTATGACTTTCTGAATATTCCCAAGAAGGTGAAAGAATTCAGCGGCCGAGAGGGAAAGAAAACCACTGCAGTACTATAGAAGACAGATAACATGAAATTATCGTGGAATCCGAAGCAAAAGTCAGCGACTAGTAAACAGAACTGGAAACTGTTTTCTTAGAATTACAGTTTACCTACTCCACCAGCTGGAGATAATGGACCACATTCTCTCAGGGAGGAAGAAAATATTGACTATGTCCGTTTCCTGCATGAACGACAATCACCAGCAATCACTTCTAAGGTTAGCCAAAGGAGGATATCCTGCCGTATTCCGCGTTTTCCGAAACCATCCAGTGAGTATGTAGCCAGCTATATGCGGCTGGAAACGTACTCAAGGGAATATCGGGAACGATTCTTACACAGAAAATTCTGAACTTAGGGCTTCCACAGAAGTCATGGCTGCTGATTATCTCCCATCAGGACGCCTCAAAATGAACCTAATCACTGAATTAAAACGATTTTCAGAAGACTGTCAGATCCGGAAATTTAGTCAGAAACCAGATAGATTACATACACGCGAATGGACAATTTAAAAATTCGGTTACGAAATGTCGCACATATCCTGGTGCTGGCTGTACCTTTGGCCATAAACTGGAAAATATGCGAGGCCAAAGGGATATAACTCCCGGAGAAAGGCGAGGAGATTGAAGGGTTCTGAAAGAGGTATGACTCTCCGAACACTCCCATAAAGGTGAAAGAGTTCAGCAGCCGAGAGAGAAAGAAAACCACTGCAGTACTAGAAGACAGCTAACATGAAATTATCGTGGAATCCGAAGCACAAAACTGGAAACTTTTTTGTCAGAGTCACCGTTTACCTACTCCACCAGCTGGAGATAATGAACCACATTCTCTCAAGGAGGAAGAAACTATTTTGACTATGTCCGTTTTCCACATGAAAGACAATCACCAGCAATTACTTCTAAAGTCAGCCACAGGAGGATCTCCTGCAGTATTCCGCGTTTGCCGAATCCATCCAATGCGCATGTAGCCAGCAATGTGCGGCTGGACACGCACTCAAAGAAATATCAGGAACGATTCCTACACAGAAAATTCTGAACCGAAGACTTCCCCAGGGGTAATCGCTACTGATTATTTCACATCAGGATGCCTCAATTAGCCTCAAAATGGAACTAATGACCGAATTAAAATGATTTTCAGAGGACTGTCGGCCATGGAGATCGAGTCAGAAACCAGATAGATAACATACTCGTGACTGGGCGATTTAAGAATGCAGTTACGAACTGTCGCACATATCCTGGTGCTGACTGTACAACATTTGCCCATTAACTGGAAAATGGGCGAGACAAAAGGGAAATAGCTCTCGGAGAAAGACGAGGAGATTGAAAGGTTCTACAGGAAGCATGACTCTCTGAACTTTCCCAAAATGGTGGAAGAGTTCAGGGGCCGAGAGAGAGAGAGAGAGATAATACCACTGCAGTACTAGAAGACAGATAACATGGAATTATCGTGGAATCCGATGCAAAACTCAGCGACTACTAAACATATCTGGAAACTTTTTTCCAGGATGACAGGTTAAATACTCCAGCGGACACTGAAGATGATGGACCGGATATTCTCAGGAAAGAAATATTTAACACGCCCGATTCTTACATGAAAGACCATCACTAACAGTGTCTTTTGAGGTCGGCCAAGGGAGATCTCTTGACGTATGCGCATCTGCCGAAACCATCCAATGAGAATGTAGTCAGCTATAGCACACCTCATCGCGATTTTCCGCTGGACATTTTCCATCTCCGCTCTTCGGAAGGGGATCTGGATGGCGTCCGCGAGGCTATATGTATATATGCGTCTGGAAACATACTCGCCGCATAAAATAGAAAATTTTCTCAGTTGTTGAAGAACTAAAACTGAACGTAATTAAAAATATGTGGCCTGACAGGAAGAAATGGACCTTGGTGCAAAAAAAAACATTTTTGTGATAACAACTGTTTCTGACTAATTTTTGGACGCTCTTTCGCGTGGTATTGTCGAAAAAATAACAAATTTTCCAAAACGGCTGTAAATAAATCTTCGAAGTTGAGCCTCTCCGTAACGTGAAAACGTTATCCATTTTGTTTATCCGCTCTCCTGTAAAATTTACATCTTGGCGCTCAGGCCGCTTTCTTCCTGGCAGGCCACATATAATAACAGTATGAGCAGCAAAACATCACTTCCTGTGGGTGCATTTTTGTCGAAATAGAGATTTCCTGTGCAAAATATTTACTATATCCTCATGCCACTCCACACCAGGAAGGTCGTTATCACGAATAATTCGAGTTCTGAGTAAACCCTGAAGAGCCTTCGCTGTGCAGTAAAATTTAGTTTTTTGCACTTTGCATGTTTTGCATTTCAGCGTTTCATGAAGCTACTAAACTCATTTGTTGATCCCTGAATTCATTTCGCCCCCTTTTTTTACATCTCAAATTTATCCTAAGGTTAAAATAAGATCACTCGTTGATAGGAACGGAGACGGGTTCAAAAATGTCAGAAAATATATAATGTAATGCCTAGATACCAAAATCTCGTCTACAAGTCCGCTAAATTCATTCATGTCAACTTTCCAAACTCAATCTGAAACTTGTAGCATAGAACAGAGGGAGGCTCTAATGGCAATAATGGCGGAGTACAAATATGGATATTTTTTAATCGGTTCTTACACGTGGCAAAATACTTACTTCTACTCAAAAATCAGGAATTCAAAATAAACTTCCCAAACGCTGCAACAATATCACAAGGGCGTATTGAAGGGGTTTTAGTTGACAAGTCAGTAGCCCTCAGTCAGAAAATACTCGAAAACAGGCGATTTGTCGAGACATTTTTGATTGCTTTTATGTTTCGAATCAGTAAGAAAATCTAAAAAAAAAAAAAAGTAGAAGACATTCCGGCTGGAACAATCTGATCCTCCGTCCCCACCACAATAATCACCCTTCGCCTAGATGTAGTTCTTTTACGCCTTACATTCTGACCAAGTTACCAAAAATGGTGAGACTGGATCGAACTACTGGTGTAATGAAATTAGACTCCCTTAATATCGAGAAATCCAGTGGATTGGACCACCGCCTATACATTTTTAAAGGGAATGATCTATTTGATCACTCAAACGAGACAAGTTCTCAACTCTGCGGCTGGGTGTCAATCATTTCTAGTCTGAGTTGCAAGAGCCTCTATCCCTTCTTAGCCGAAATCCCTTCTTCTAGTGTTCCTGTCCGAAACTGGCTAAGGTAGCACAGCCTCGCGAGTATAAAATCTGCTCAGGGGATTCAGAACTATGTGGTTTTTCTACACGCCAATTTCTTTGCACCAACTATAGGAAAATTTGCTTGATATTCACGGATATCAGAACCGGACCACAATTATAGTGATTATTTGCACAAAAACTTCTATGAGTTTCTCATGTAAATAATCACTATAATTGATCACGCAGCTGAAATAAAACATTAGACAATCGCTATTATGAATATTCATAACCTATGTGCAATTATTAATAAATATCTACTTACGAGTAGGATATCTACGGAGAAATATGAAATCATAGTCTTCAAGTAGGTAATGCAAGAAACTTAAACGTAAACATTCACTGAACACCTTCCAACACTTTTAACAGAAATTCTAAATCACATTCTTCACGTAATTTAAACATAAACGGGAACATTCACTAAAACAAGATCTTCACAAACAAATTTCACTAGTCGTAATACGTCGTGCCTCAGTTATTGAATCGCTGTTAAATACTATAAAGAATTGAAATAAACTTACGGACCGGAGCGCTTGAGGTGCCTTACGCGAAATACACAAAAACGATGCGGAAAGGGCCTAAATTATACGATTTTAAAGGCGAACGCGAAACCGGCACAATCGCGAATATGCGAACGAAATTCGATTTAAAAAATTTTCAAGGCAGACACCCCCAGGGTACGCGAGCGATCGCACTTCTTTAACAAAAAAGGAAACACGTGAGATTGAAAGACCTACATAATTCCAATTACCCATGAAAACAAATTTTAAAAAAAGCATTTTTAATTATGCCACCCTTCTAAGTAACATGCACACATGATTCCGGGGCAGCTAAGGTCTTGCCAAAAACATGACTCCCCGAAAGACCCTCAAGATGAAGAGTAACCGCCCCAACATGCTGAAGCAGACAAAGAGTACACTATCTACATTGCACCGCGTAGCTGCGCCTTCCCCCATGAACGTCATTTCCAACAGACGCCCCAACCAATGTAATTTTTGTCAATGAAATAAAATTTTGATCTCGAAATATTGATAAGTTTACGTTCTTTCGATGTGAAACATGTCCAAATTAAGGAGGTACTTTCAATTCCACGTATTCCTGCCCATGGGAGAAATTAACATAAGTTTTCCCGCCAGCATCGACAACAGCAGCATTTCTCGAATTCTTGATGCCTGAAAATACACGAATTGACTAAAAATATGTACGACTAAACTAGATTAGGTATATATATATATATATAATAAATTCTCTAGTCGTTAGGCGCTGTAGTCAGTCTTGTAACCTACATCTTGTGTCAAGTGTGGGGACAGAGAACATTTACGAACATTATCTGAGAACTGGGGCGGAGAAACGCAACAACAGATTTTTTTGCTATGATGAACTATTTTCAGTAACTCATAAGTCTAGCTAAGACTTCTTCAATATTCAGTAAGAATCGCTTAGACTTGTCAGAGATAAGCTATTTTGAAACCTGTAATACTCGCCCAATCTGGTCAAAACGCACTTACGACTCTTATTAACTCTTCCACACTTGATTATTATTATTCTGCACAGCACGATGAAGACTTTTTAGAACTCTTGATGCCTTTTCAAGCTTGAGTTCTGTACAACTACCTAATGCTTCTACATTGGATTACGACTTCGCAATGCTCCTGTTCCAGATCCACTGGCTACGTTCAAGATCGAATCAAGACCAACAAAAATAAGGCATTAAATTCTCTCGAATGCTCCTCTACACTGTTATAAAGATTCGCTTGACTGTTTGAGACAGTATAACTCTTTCAAATTCGCTACAGACACTTTACAACTCTTCATGATTTTTGTTATGACTCTTTAAGATTTGACCGAAACTTATTGGGATATTTTACAAGTTCAAGTTTCGTTTAGAAGGTTAAGAATCTCGGAGATTTATGTAAGACCCTTCTAAATTTGAAACAAACTCGATATGACTCTTCAATGTTTGTTTAAAACTTTTGAGAAATTTTTTCGCGCTGATCTAAGAATTTGGGATACTTTGAAACTCTGGAAGACTAGCAGGCTAGTTTGAGACTAAGTGCGGCAGCTATACTCTGAGAGTTACATTGGAAATTAATAAACAAATAAGTATAAGAACAAACCGAATTTGATTTACGAACAGCATCATCTTGTCTTCCGATTTGCACGGGAAAACTCTTCAGGAACATGAATACAACAGCATTAATCACGCGAAACTTGTTTCTCAGCATTTATTCTATCACCTGTACCAAACGTAACTTTTCAGTATACGATTTATACTTAAAGCTAAAATTAGAGGAATTTTTGAATTTAAGCAAAAACAGACAGATGTCACAAAAAAAGAAAACTACTTCTGAATGGTTGTTTCTTGACATTGCCAGATCAGCTGCAGTATGATCGGCTCAAAATCGGAATTACGCTCGCTACCTGCACTAACACCTCCGCCTCTCCAAACTTTACGCCCAACAGAAAAGGACCTGATAATTATCCTACAATAAATTATCGTGTCCCGAGATAGAAATTATGTTCTGGTGGAGCTTCTTGAACCCAGCTTGAAAACAACACCACACCACACCACATCAACGACTCCGAGTCTGGTCCACCGTTTCTTACCAATTTTCTCCACCGGATCCGTTGTATGTCGTTTCTTACACGCGCTGCTCAAGAACCTAGATCACACTCGGAAACTGCTAGGCCCTTCCTCCCACCAATACCCAATAGCGATGCATTTAAATTTAATAAATATCCTAGCCACAAGAGAAATTTTTACTAACCGCAACAAATCGTTCAGCAATTGGAGCGCATGTATCTACACTTTTTGGTTCTGCCATTGGGTAGCGTACCCCCTTGGAACTGATTCCCAGAGAACGACGACCAGCAAATTGGAAATTTGTACACCGGCGCCTTCAGCTACCGTTTCTGCAACTGTTTCGCACATAAATGAGTTGTATCCGCATCCAGTTGAGCGAACTTCTGCAAATCAAACCAAGTGGAGCCTGATCGGCTCAAAATCGGGGCTACACCCACGCTCATTGCACAGTGACCTCCTCCCCTCCAACCATTACTCACAACAGAAATTTACCCTTATAATAATTACCCTACAATATTATCATGTCCTAAAATAAATTTAAGTTGTTCTGGTGGAGCACTTTGGTCCCAGGTCGAAAATTACACACTGCAGCATCAACGGCTCAAAATTTGACCTACGTACATGTTATCACCAATTTCCGCGTCCTGATTCATGTAGGTATCTACGTAGTCTTTTACATGCACTCTTCAAGTATTCAAGGAGCAAGACTAACTCGGATACTGTTAGGCCTTTCCACCCACCAACATCCCTTAGTCGCCTCTTACGACACGCAGGCTTGCAGTTTTCACATGCATGCATGCGGTTGGCGTATTCTGCTCCCCGCCAACAGGGACGGCTTTCCACCCCCACTCCCTACTCAGCCAAATATGATACCTACATAGTGGTGATATCTAATACACAAATTTTAATAACTAGGGAGGCACGCATGTTTACCATACTGAAGCAATATGGTTTAGAAAAACGTCATCTAGTGTTCTAACACATGTATGTTTCTGAAAAGCCCTAAAAAAGGTCGAATATAAATAGCATGGGATCTTTGTTTTTTGAGAAGGATTCGTTCTCCACTTCTGTTCTGTAGTTGTGGAAATCGTGCGATCGTTCAATGAAACATAACTTTTTTCAGCACTAACACGGCGCAGAGTTTTGCCAGCTGGAAAGAGTGCAAAAATATGGAAGGGAAGCGGAAGGATGCGAACATGCCAACACAATGAAATATCATACACTGAGAAAAATAAAAAAATAGACTCGAACGTGGAGTGGGTATACTAATTCAAACTATAGAATCAGCGATAAGGTCAGGGCGATAATTCCAAAATTGGACATAGTAATTTTTGTGAAAGTAGAAAACAAGCCTAAGCCAATCGTGATAATACATACATACGTGCTGACACCTTAAAACAGCCCAGAGAAAATCAATCGGTTCTACGAAGGTCAAGGAAAAATACAAAGACGCTGTAACTCCGGCCAATGAACTGAAAAATACGCAAGGCAAAGGAATAAGGCTTCCAAGAGAAATGCGGGACGCAACAGAAATAATGAAATTCTCGCAGCAACCGAAGTTTTAGAATGGCAAGGTTACCTACTCCACCAGCTGGAGATAATGGACCACATTCTCTGAGGGAGGAAGAGAATTTTGACTATGAGACCGTTTTCTACACGAAAGACAATCACCAGCAATCACATTCAAGGTCAGCCAAAAGAGGATCTCCTGCAGTATTCCGCGTTTGCCGAAAATATCCTGTGCGTATGTGGCCAGCTATATGCGGCTGGAAACGTACTCAAAGGAATATCGAGAACGATTCCTACACAGAAGATCCTTAACCTAGGATTTCCACAGGGGTAATGGCTATTGATTATCTCATCGGGATACCTCAATTAGCCTCAATATGAAACTAATCACCGAATTAAAATGACTTTCAGAAGACTGTACGCCCCGGAGATCGAGTCAGAAACTAGATAGATGACCAACTCAGGAATGGGCAATTTAAAAATGCAATTACGAATTGTCGCACACTTTCTGGTGCTGACTGTACCTCTGGCCATAAACTAGAGAATAGGCGGGGCCAAAGGGATATGGCTTCCGGAGAAAAGCAAGGAAGTTCAAGTTGGGACTCTGAAGAAAGATGACTCTCTGAACATTCCCAGAAGGTGAAAGAGTTCAGCGGCAGAGAGGGAAAGAAAACCATTGCTGTACTAGAAGACAGATAACATGAAATTATCGTGGAATCCGAAGTTAAAATCAGCG